>JAPZDX010000023.1:18861286-18875894 GCA_029783625.1 Naso annulatus | reverse complement strand
GACACTAATAATAGCAGCTAAAATGGGGTTGGGAGCTCTGTGGGAACCTTCAAAGAGCAGATTTTCTGACACTCACAGAGGGCTACTTAAAGATATGAATATCCATCAAAGAAACTGTGACAATTATGACCAATATACAGCCATGTGTAGTATGCATTAGCATTTCTTTGAATCACTTAAGACTTGGAGTGCCATTATCAGTCCTGCGTGTATCATTTATCTCAGGGCACAGCAATCGTATATTACAATAGCGCACATCAGCATGCGCCAACATATTGTCTTGTATAAAACTTTGCCTTGGATCACATACAGGAGATAATCAGTTACACATTTTTATCATTATAAGTCTGCTGGTTTGCCACACATTGTTTTTGAGTATCTCACCTAATGCTTTAACTGAAAACATCAGGAATCTGTTTTTGTGACCACAGAACTCTGCAATAATAATAATAATAATAATAATAATAATAATAATAATAATAATAATAATAATAAATAAAAAAATGTACCAAGTTACATAGACTGCTTGTACTTTAATCTGCAAGAAATCCAAGAATCCAGCTGCTGGGTGATGATAGGCCGTAGCTGGAAAATACAAGAAATTTATCCCAGCATTAGAGGAATTATGGTTTGTTTTTGTTTTTTTTCCCCAGAGCATTTATAGTCCAAGGAATAATGTTCTTTATATTATATAAATTTTCAAGAAATAAAATAGACAAAGCATTAGAATGTAAATTACAGCATGTAGATGTATATACCTCATACATATTGTATAAAAATAATAATCTTTTTGAGAATTCCTACTTTTGTTTTTGAGGCTTTTGTCTGCATTTTGCTCTGAAAAACTCCAACAGCAGTTGTCTTATTGACACTGCAATATGGGAAGAATGCAGACTTCTTTTATTTATTCACCCAGCAGCACCTGAGTGTCTTAATCTTCTTTAATGTAAAAGAAAATTTGCCGTTTCATTTCACTGTAGATTTTGCATAATAATGCAGGCTGGTATGCTTTCATATCCTGTGCTTATTTCAACACGGTGCACACCTTAAATAGCTCGGCTGGTGTTAGACCTGTCTGTCAAGCTTACAGGAACAGGGCTCATGGGTCTGAGACGAGTGGATATTAAATCCAAAAACCAACAGCAGTGCGTTCTTCATGCTGGGTTAGTGAAAGATATATGTATATTCACAGGGCAAAAACATGCAAACAAACAGTCAGCAGCTCATTCAGTGATGGACGTACTGCAGGAAACGAAGGTGTCAATAAGCAACATCTGTATCACTCACTGTTACCGAGATTGAATCACTAATCTAGCTCAGGAAGTGATTCATATCAGTTTACTGAATGGCTGAATATTTTCACGACATGATCACATTCAGCTGTGATGCAAAACAATTTGCTTGAGTCCACTCATTAAAAAAAAATCTCTTTTTTGTAATGTCTATTTATCATACATTTATACATTAAACTATTCTGGTATAATATATAAACTAGAATAGTTTTACTGCATCTGTGAAACAATGGGAAAATAGTGTTTTTTTATGAGATGCAACAAAGGGCAGCCAGAGGGGGCTTTGCAACAGAGGAATAATTGCCTAGCAACATCTGCTACCAACACTGTAACAGTGGAAGGCCAGCAGGATGGTCTGATGGTGCAGGAGGATTCAAAAAGGGCGACAAGTTCTTTTATGTCGCCCTTTATTTTATTTTTTGTATTTAAATGTTAATGTAGAGGTTGTATTCAGAGGGTACATACCCCCCCGCCCCAAATAATCAGTCTGTGGGTTTATAATTTTTCCAGTTCAGGTGATGTTTTCTGTAAGTACAAATCACAAATTGTACATAATATACAAAATAATAACATAGTAATATACATTTATATCCTCCCTTTAATATAACAGGCTTTCTGAAGAATCATAAAATTGACTACATATTGTATAAATATCATTATTGTCCACAAATTTACATTAAGGTGGAGTTGTTGTGTGGATAATGTAGTGACAGCTGTAATAATGTCTGGTTTTACACTGCCACCTGCTGGTTATTGGTGGGACTCCGAGCAGCTGCACATGTGAGAAATGAAAATTAATACAACTTGAAAATACATTACATTAATTAAATCTTAAAAGGGTCCCTTTGATGTCAGCAGCAGAGACCTACTTACAGAGGATGAAGACATTTTTCTGCAAAAATCAGAAAGGCCTATTGCGAAATTGTCTGCTCGTCTCCTCACTCAGTTTTTCATTCTTCACAGCTGTGCTTATCTTTTCTTTTTTTTTTTCATCATTCATATCAGTGATTTTATCATGACTTGGAAGTGTTTGTTTGGAATGAGGACTGGAGAAAGAGGAAACGTATGCTGACTTCTCAGATCAGCGCCTGACACTGTGATGCACAGGCATTTCCTGTCTGAGCACGTCCATCTTCCGCCCTGATGCCCTTGTAGTGATTTTACATAGGGCTGCAGCCCTCAGTTTTGTCTTTCAGGCAACAACCTTTGCCATAGATAGATAGATGGCTGAAGAAATTAGCAGAATATAAATAGTGCTTCAGTATCATTAGTCAAAGGGCCACATGTTATTTTTACTGTACATTTCATGAACTGCTTAAGTTAGGCTACTTTATAAATTTAGAGTTTTGCACCAAAATCTATGAAAATCTACAAGTAGCTACTACCAAAATGATAAGCTGAATAATTCTCAGGGGGATATTTGCAAGCAGATAAGGTGTAAAACAACAACAACAACATTTAATGTTAGTCCAACTTACAACTTCAACACTATGTAAACATTTGGCTAAGTCAGAAATAATTAGAATCCTTAAAATCCAGCAAAATAACAATAATACGTCATTCTGCATGGGAAGTAGGTTTCTTTTACTTTTGGGTATATGCTAATACCAATATTGTTCAGTTTGAACTTAATGACTTTTCACTGAAAACAGAGATTCTCTGTGCTACAATCTTACTATTAGATTTGAGTACCTACTTGTTCCACCTCTGGTGATAGGGGTCATTTTACTGTATTGTGTAGGTCTACTTTAAATTTTCCAGGAACTTACGTTTTCCTGATTATAGGCCACTTACATACATTTAACCCAACCACATTTTATTGCAGGATTTCTGTTTCCGATCGATTATTTTTAAAGTAATGTCTTGCTAGGCTAGGCTCTGATTTCCTCTAGCTAATCTTGGAGGAGGGGCACGTTTGGCCCCGCCTTTTGCCTGTCAGACGGCGTTGAGGGCTGAATCACAATGGCGCTTGTAGCTATGGAAACTCGTCGATGGCAACATCCACCAGTCTGTTCTGCCCTCATCCTCATACCTCTCAGAGGTGCTGAGTGTGTGCTTCGGTACCCGACAAATTAGACGCTGCAAGATGGCGATTGCGCGACTCGTGGCTTGTTTTATTCTTTACAGCAGCCTCGGTAAGTTTATTTCCCCCTTTCCACGATGTTTTCTCCGAAGCGTTCCCTCACTTAACGAGGTGCGGTTGCCGTTAGTTAAATCTGATATCTGTAACGGAGCTGTCAATGCTAACGCTGGACCAGACGTTAGCTTGACATGAACAGGAGGAGAACAGTCAAGAAAGCGTTGTCGTTTTATTGGCTTTTATTGTTCGTTAAATGTGTTTCTGTTAACGCTGACGTTTATGCTGCCTAAAGAATGACGTAGTTGTAAGAGCAGCATTCACGTTTTTACGCTTAATTGTACGGTAACATTACTGTTCGCTAATGTCCAGGATAGAAGAAGAAACGTTTTTGGCGTCAAGTGCCGCTTTAATTCTTTATCGTAAAAACATTTAACCAACCTTCGACATTAGCTTATGTGTTTATTTGTCAGTCTCGAGTAATTCTGAGGATATTTTCCCGAAGGAAACGAAGCATACGTTACTTTTGGTGAACGGAGAGGCGAACATACGGTGGGAGACCTGTCGTGTCAGTCCCGAGAAGACATAAATCACAGGTCTGCATCTCAGATAACATGCATCTTGGCTGTGTGTGTGTTGTGTGTGCAGCACCACCCCAGAGCCACACTTGTAAAAAATCTGTGTTGAATTCATGAGCTCATGGTTCATTAAGTTAAATTCGAAGTTCAGAAACCATCCCTCCAAGCAGCTTGAATCCTGACCAACTGATGGATTTGATAGAAGAGTGTGTGTTGACCTTAAGTGATCACTTGGAGATTGATGGCGGTGAGCGAGGCATCTGCTGAAAATGAAGTCAGTCACATGATGGAGATGACATTCCTCATCATCCCTGTCCAGCAACAGCTGGAGCTTTTGGATGGATCAATGCAGCTGCTGCTGATGCTGCTGCTGCTGGTGTGTTGTATCCATTCTGACATGCACTTTTTAGTGCGAGGTCACCCTGCTGCTGGGTGAAAACTGGCAGTGGAGTGGGTCGTTTCCAAACGGCACACTGCATCAGTAAGTGTTCAACTAAGTGTCCTCCCTGCAAGTGTGAATCAAATGACTAAGCGACCGACAGGCAAAGCTTCATTTATCATGTTCAGCGTATTTTGGCTGTAAAACTCAGGACTGACATCATCCTGTAAATGTGTAAATGTGGCTCACTATCCGAGCAGCATGAGAAATGATCAAAGTTTAATTTTGTTTGCTAGTATTAGTAGTCAAAGATTCTGCCCTGAAGTCTTAGACTGCCTCTAGGTTAAACTAATGAATATTAATCAGGTTTAACATTCTTTGATTCATGCTTCATAGAACTTGGACACATCAGTGCATACATTTGAATTATTTTGTTTCAATTAGGAAAAATATTTTTCTCCTTTCTCCTCTGTTTCTCTTTTTAACATGAGGTTTTCTCAAATCTTCCCCATAAGTAGGAAATTATGTTATTCCACACTGACAGTATAACATAATGTACTCTGTTGTCTTCTTTTCTGATTCATCTTGTGTCATATTTTTTAATCAGTCGCTTTTTCTTTAATGAAATGTCATAAAATAGTTAGAAATTATTGTATAAAATGTAATCAAATTGCTTGTGTAATTCAACCAAAATTTAAAGATATCGTGTTTTCTGTCATATGTGTCATTGCAAAGCAGCAAGTCTTCACATTTTAGAAGCTCGAATTAAAGAATCTTTGTTATTTTCATTTTTTTTAAAAAAGGATTTATCAGTTATCAAAATACTTGCTGAGTTGGCTGAGTAATACACTGTCTAATCAGTGCATCTCTGGTTTTAACTAAGTGAAACATTGCAAACTCAGATACCATGTTCCTGATGGTGACGCATTTCAACCAAAGCAAAACATTGTTTTTTTGAGTGTTTTCCAAAAAATCAGACTCGGATTTAGCATCATGGAAAATCTGTGATCTCTACTCACTTGGGATCCTGCGATTTAGGGACTTTTTCCTTCAACAGAGTCATGTGTGTGGCTTCACAGAAATTAAGGGGAAGGACAGTTCACGTGTCCCTGTCTTGCATTTCCCTGACGTGCTTATGACAACATCACTGTCTCACACTAATCTACTGGAGTGATTAGTTGTTGTTCCACACTCACTCCAGTATGCCGTGAATCCCAGTGGTCTGTGTCGCTCGATGGCATCTCTGCCTTCAGCGTATTTGCAGCCACTGCACTGGAATGTCTGGGAAAAAATCTTTTTATGGATGCACTGGTTTAACATTTTTGTTTGCTGCCGTGATGGGAATGGGTTGTTTTCATATTTAGTGCATAAGAGGATTGCCCAACGTGGCTATTAAAGAGCACATGGCTCTCAGAACAGACTATAGACCTACTTTGTCTATGCATTACAATAAGGGAGGGATTAAAAATGGGGCTGTGTTTGCTTTCCAGCAAGCGCTGAGATTATTTTTCATGATTCAAAAATATTGTCTTCTCTTTAGCCTACATTGTGTCACCGGGGGACCAGCCATTGTTGTGCGAATGCTTTTATTCTGAGCTTGTATTAGTAATTAGGTACACATTGTCTTAGTAATTGACTGTGGATTTTCGTTCCCACGGCCTACTTTTCTTTTTTTAGGAATCATGTCAACACTTTGCCTGACTGGGCAGTTAGTTTAGAGTTTGTTTTTTTTATTATTTTGGTTACTCTAGTGTGCACACATATATCACCATGTAACCACAGTATCAGTTATTGATTATTGCACATAATCAGGACAGAAATATTTCTATATGTAATCTGTTTTTGTGTGTGTGAGGAAATGTTTGTCCAAAGATTAAAAAAAAAGGGGGAAGGACCTTTATCTGGGTTATAGAGTGCTTTACAAAAACAAACAGACTTCAGCAGAATGTAATTAAATTACTAATTTAGCCAAAACTCAGAATAACACTTTACACAATGTCATGTTGTAATCCCCAAAATGATGAGAAGTTAGTGTTTTTTAAATGTGTATTTCATGTTTTTTTTGTAATGTAGTTCCTGTGCCCTGCAGCTGGAGCAAATTCAAGCTGATGGCTTTTGTTTCTTTAAATTAACTCATTTCTCTCATGTAAACTTGCAGCATGAAGAAAGCAGCTGTGTGTTTATTTTAGACCGAGTGCACAACTCCCTGCTCCACTATCTATTAAGTTGTTCAAAGAGTAGTTTCGAGGCTCGATCCCCCAGCACTTACATATGCTGAGGGAGCGTTTGCTGGTTCGAGCTCGTGTCTCTCAGGATGTCCAGTCACAGCTGGGCTAAAAATAGCTTTTGATGTACAGGGTGGGAAAGTCAGCAGCAGAGACGGAAGCTGAGACCTGGGAGTCAGATCTCATCAGTGTCCGCAGCTGCGCTTGTATGACCGGATGCTTTGGCAGGACCATGTTTTCATCACTCTCGGGCCGAGCGTCAGCTATATGCTACCTACTGTACGTCTCAGGGTCACTCGTGCGGGAACGAGGCTGCTCTGAATAGATACCTCAGAGTTAGTCAGAGTGCACAGCGCCTCGGGCAAAGGGGAGGGGATGTCTTGCAGTATTCAAGGCTTGCTCGGGTAATTGTTATTATCTAATTTCAGCCTTCATTTGAAACCCTTCATGCAGCCCCCACTGGGAGCAGGAATGCCTTCATTACTCAGCATGCGTGCTGTTCGGCGCATGTGTACCCAGCAATTACTGCATTTGTACGTGGCACAGACACAATCGGTTGAGTAGAGGGTACAAGTGGAAGGTGGAAACACGCTTATTTATCCTCAGCATTTGGAGTCAGACACATTGTGGAAATATGCGACATCTGAAATTGTAATCTTAACATTTTCTTAATTTTTTCCTCTTCCCTCCTCGCTCTGCACTCCCACATTTTCCACATAAAATGGCATTTAGCCGGCCCAAATTTGACAGAACTGGTGAATTATGCCTCTTGCCATTAAAATCTGACATTTACAAAATAACGCCAACTGCTTAAAGGAGTGCACTCAAGCAAGGAACTTAAAATAATTATTTCTCATGCATTGTTTGTGCCAGGGGGGAACCAAGGCGTGTGATTAAATGTGCTTTGAATTTAAGCACATTCCCGCTGTTAAGTTATTTTTGTGCTTCTGATTTGTTTTGGGATCACGATAATTTATTTATTATGCAAATCTCAGAGTAAATTAGTGTCACAATTTAGCAAAGAAGCTCTTAAACAGAGCTAACTGAAAAAAACAAACAAAACTGATCTGCCATCATGTTGTATAGCATATGAATTTGTTAGAGTGAAAACGCAGGAGCTCTCTGCTGTAATGATAAGTGACACATCATCAGCCAATTCCAGCTGCACCCTCAGAGGCACATCGTCACCCGAGCTCTAGTGGAATCTATTGAATTAGTGATGCAGATGCTCATATTCTAACATTAGGTTTGTTTGTGACGGAAGTCAGACAATCTCATCCACTTAGTGTCTGAAAACATTGTACTTTTACTTCTTCTTGCAGCTTTCCTCTCAGATTCTTTAATTCACAAGTAGAAATCTTCTAACTCAGAAGGTTTCCACTGCTCAGTATAGATATTAGGGCTGCGTATTGGCTGGACTTCTCGACACAGTACACATGATACATGGGTCACAATACGCTGTATTACGATATATTGGGATAATACGGAAGTCGAGAGCGGCGATGGTCGCTACTGTCTTTATTCATTCTGTTATCTTGAGATCATGAAAAAAATCATTTTGTTATCACGGGATAACGGCACGTTTTCCCACGATAACAAAATAGTAAAAAAGTCTGTTGTTTCCTCTTTTCCAGTAGTTTTTATCAGAGATCTGGAGTGTCACCAGTGCCAGCATGTAGATAGTGCTTGACAGCTTTAAGTAGACTTGCTGAAAATGTCACATAAGGGAGTATCTATTGATCAGACTTCAGTCAGGGTCCAAGGCAGGCAGAAATTGCACTGTGTCTTTCTGTCAGAGATAATGGTAACACTTTATAATAACTACACACTATTAAGCATCAATAAATGCTTAATTCATCATTTATAAAGCATTGTTCCTACATGTAAACTCCTTAGGGTTAGGGTTACCGTTAGGGTATTCATGTAGGAACAATGCTTTATAAATGATAAGTTCAGTATTTATTAATGCTTAACTAATGCTGAATAGTGTGTAGTTATTATAAAGTGTTACCGAGATAACATTCAGATCAGCACTCGTCATTTAAGGAGAAGACTAGCTCGGCTGAAGCTTTGCAGACGATCACACTTCGGTGATGCTGCTGGCAGTGATCTTGCCGCCAATTCTGTGTGATCATGAACCATGCTCTCGCTTTCTATCATGTGATGGAAGCTCACCTGATAAATTATCCTGTTATCATGAGAAAACAAGTTTTTATTCTGTGATAACGAAATGACTTATTCCTGATCTCAAGATAACAGAATGAAAAAGATAGCAGCGACCACGGCCGCTCAGCCTCTGTACAATCCAATGAATATTGCGATAAATTGTGATATTCCACATAATTCACTGAAAATGTAAAAACAGAGCTAAAATACAAGTTGCTGTGTGTGATTCACAGAGATTCATTCATATTATACGTGACACTCTGAGGGCTTCATCTTCCGTTTTGTCGGATTTCCGTTAACTAACACACATTGAAATACAGACGACCATCTCATTGGAACAATCTACCCACATCACTACAATCAACATCAACATTATCATCATTCAAAAAACATTTGAAAAGGTCTCTAATCGACAAATACTTACACCTCTATGTCATTGTTCCTTTTCAATTTTCATTGCTGCTTAGTGTAGCTTTTGTTATTTAGAAGGGTGGTATGTTCAAAAGCCTTTTTTGGCTTCTAACCTCCCCTGCACAATGTTTTTATCTATTGTCTTTTACATAATGTGCAAATAAACTAAACTAAACATCTGGGTAGTCCTGATACATCACATCACATCACATTGATAATTTAGCATACAGCTTGAGTCAAAACATTTTAATTTTAAAATTTTCTTTCCAGTTTATTTCGGTATTAGTAAATTGCCAAATACTGATGTAGCTGCCATAACATCAAAAATGCACTCTTGCACTTTAACTGGACACACCAAAATGGGAGCTTGTAGGTCACGACCTGTTCAAAACACATTTTTTTGTCTTTTGTTTTTTCTAAGTATAGATTTTTGGAGATGGAAATCGATCGAAATATCACGGAAATAAATAGAGTGATATTTTTCTGTATCGATTTTTTAAAGCACAGTCTCAATGGATGCACTGAACTACAAATGAATAACACAAACTCAATGAAGTCATTACACGTTTAGAAAATCAATGTACTACCTGACTGGGTGCTTTTTGCCTGAAAACATTCTGTATGATAACCAGCCTGACTGGGGTCAGTTGATTAAATTTGGCTCTATAAACCTCCCTGGTTGCCTTGTTGTATGCTTATGATTGTTTCCCAGCTGCATTGTCCTAAAACTGGAGGGACTGTATATAAAAGTTTCCTGCACTGGCTCTCCAGGGCATGAAGACAGTCTCGAACAAAGAGCTGCAAAGCTGAAAGTCAGCACTTTAACCATCAGTCAGAGTTTCACTTAGAATTCAGTGCAATGGAGTGAAGCCAAGACAATAAAAAAATGTCTCACTGGCCAAATATTTAGGGACGTTCCTCTGTTAATATTTTTATTGCAGTATTTAGAACTTGCTCTCTCCTAAATGTGTTATTAGCTGCCAAATTGTTTTTCAATTAACCTCCATAAAGGACCCAAAACAAACACTGAAGTCAGTCAGGTTTTCCTCTCTGGAGTCAGTTTATGCCTGAAGCCCACATTGTTCAGTGCACGTTACACATTAAAAATGCATGTAAAATCTACACATTTTAGTCCCAGGTGTCAATCTCCTTCAACAGAAATGCAAAGTAATTAATAAGACGTGTTTACCCCAAATCAGACCCTGAAGGCTCTCACACTCTCTGAGAGGTTCTATATTTATCACACTAATCCACTGTTTATTCAGCAACATGCCCAGTTGATAATGTCTGCTAATGAAGATGCTTGTGTGCGCCATCAGGGTTACTCAGCGTTTAGCGTCTGTGTTTTTTTTCCCCTCCGCAGGTCACATTCCATCATCTCTTGGGGTAATCCTCCGAACCACCGACAAGATTGTGTGGGCAAATGAGTTTGAGCGTAAGTTGCTGGAAAAATCACTCCAACCTATTTAGCACAAGTAGCTTTTCCTTTCCTGATTTGGGATGCTCGTTCTGCTCTCATGCTTTCTGTTTTTTTTTTCTTTTTTCCCAGCCATTGAACTGACCTGTTTAATAGAGTCCATCTCCACAAACAACCCGAGGATTGAGTGGAAAAAGATTAAGAACGGTGTCCCCAGCTATGTGTACTTTCAAAACAAGATAGCAGGTAAACTGCCTGGAAAGTCTCTTTTGTTGAAAACCCATCAACCAGATAGACCCCAGCATTTTCAGAGCAATGTCTCAGGAACTAAAGCTTAGCCAATGAATGGTACCTTGAAGGAACTTGGCATTGGATTCTGTTTTCTGAACTGTGAAGTCATGCCATGTATGTGAATGAGCAATTGTGTGGGTTTTTTTTCCTCTCTGAAAAGGGGACTTGGAGCACAGAGCTCAGCTCAGAGAGCCTGCCAACATCCTGATCTTCAACACCACTCGGTCCGACACGGCAGAGTACCGCTGCGAGGTGGCCGCCATCGATGATCAAAGGGACTTTGATGAGATACTTATTAGTCTTGCAGTAAGAGGTATGATGACAGGGTGCTTTGCTGGGATGCCACATCACTTGCCAGTTTATGATTGGCTAAAACTTACAGCACAGCCATGTTAACATTCTTGTGGGTTAAACAGAAAATGGTCGTGCACATCTGAACTCTCAGGTTAAGTTGCTTTTGTTTTCATATAATTTCAGAATAAATATTTCAGGATGTGGGGTTTACTAGAAAAGTTTTAAAGGAATACTTTGACATTTTGGTAAATGTGCTTATTTGCTCCCTTGACTTAGACTTAGATGAGAAAATTAATACTATTCTTATACCTACCAAGTTAATGTGGAACTACAGTCAGCAGCCAGCTAGCTAAGATTACCATAAAGACTGGAAGCAGGTAAAAACAGCGAGCCTGGCTCTGTCTAAAGGTAACAAAATCTGCCTTCCAGCAGGTCTGAAGTGTGCAAATAAACCTTTTTACTTAATATATGCCAAAACTGAAGTATGAGTACAAAACTGTGTGTTCAGAAGATATTTTACAAGGAGTTGTGTGGCACAGTATTTGCTGGTGAAAACAAACCAGATCACCAGACCAAATACTCCCCTGCAACCATCAGAATTAGGTAAATAAAATCTTACTTACTAGCTGTTAGGTTCTACCCAATGACATTTCTGAATTGTTGTGTCCATACAGTAACTTACAGTCTCCAACTAATGCCAACTGAATGTTTACACAGGTCTGCATAGAACCCACAGTGTGAAGGATTTAGTGGCGTCTAGTGGAGAAGTTGCAGATTTCACATGACTGAATGTCGTCATGCTCACCCAACTTCCAAGCGTGTAGAGCCATCTAGGGCAGTGTTTAGTAAGTCTGTCCTGGGCTACTGTAGAAACATCGTTCTATTATGAAGTAAAATATGTGTGAAACTTTACAAACCTCCAGTGTTTCTGGTCTTTATGCTAAACTAAGCAAACCACGCTCTGCCTGTAGCTTCATCTGTAAAAAACAGGTATGAGAGTGGATATTTTTTTTTATTTTATTACCTCAGGCTTTGCTAACTTCTTTCTTTACAACAGTAATCCATAAATGAAAAAAATAATCAAGAGTTCAGTCTGCCAAAAGATCAGTGTTTTTGTGTGTATGTGTGTGTGTGTGCAGTGAAACCTGTGGTGCCACGGTGCAGCGTGCCAGAAGCAGTCACAGTTGGAACATCGACCGAGCTGCGATGTTTGGAGAACGAGGGCTTTCCTGCTCCTCAGTACCGCTGGTTCCACAACAACGAGGAGCTTCCTCAGGACCCCAAAAACAGCCCCAAGTTGGCGAACTCCTCCTACAGCATCAACCCCGACACTGGAGGCCTGGTAGGAAAGACATAAGCATAGCTGTGCCTTCTATTGATACTTTAAACTTGTTTATTTTCGTTTTCATTCTCTATACAAACTAAAGTAAAACACAGCAACATGGAATATTTGCTCTCACTGTTATTTCTACTATAATATTAGACATCAGCTTCCTCACTGTGTTAAAATCTGCCCCAGAAAAATGTGGAGGAAGTGGCTGGCTGAGTGTTGTGTTTGTGGATAGAATTCTTCATGCATCAAGGACACGTAATTACAGCTTATCTAATATACATATGAACAGCTTAACCTGAATAAAGCCTGAACCATCATATGACTAATTGCGTATTTAATCCATGCGTGTAAAGGTAGCCAGACCAAAAACTGGCATACGAAAAGAGGATAATGTTGCATTCAACGTGATGTGTTCATGGTTTACTTCAAAGACCTGATGACTGATTCAAAGTCTCACATGTTACTAAACATATTTCCATGCTATCACAAGAAAACCGAAGAACTTCTGCACAGCCAAACTTCCCTTTAGCATTTTGCTGACAATACAATGTGTCATTTCACTGAGACGTTTCCTAAAAATATCTCCTCAGAAATTTCGAAGAGTGAGAAAGGAGGACGCTGGGGAATACTACTGCCAGGCAAAGAATGATGCAGGACATGCACAGTGTCACCCGCAAATGATGGAAGTCTGTGAGTGTCAAACGTCTGAGTCAGTGTTTCGAGAGGTCAAGTCTGACACTTCCTGTAGAAAAAGAAACTTCTTTGTCAGTTTATGTCATGTGGGGGGGAGAGTGCTTCCAACGCCAGATTCAAAGTGGATGAGTCTGCATGAAAAACAAGACAGTACTTCAAAGGCTGACAGGTTAATCGAACTAGAAGTCTGGATGGAGTGGGCAGGTGATTAAAGGTAAAACATATACAATAACAGATGAGAAGAGAGCCTCATAATCCTTTAGTGAACAATTAATGACTGATGGGAAACAGCTGAGAAGGCCAGTATTGAGCTCAGGACAAGTGAACGTGTGAACCGTGAACTGATCCATCCATTCATTTTCCATACAGTATACAGCCCTATTCAGAGGGTTCATAAGCCCTGACATAGTAATATCTACCCAACATGCAGACAGAAGAGGCGGAGGAGAGGAATGCAGCAGCCGTCCCAACAGTTACAAGTTATTTATCAGGCTATAGATGAAATTTGTGGTTTTGAAAAGTTGTTTTCTGTTGCTAACATCATGTTAAATGAAATTACAGTCAGTATTTGTGGCTGCAGCAAGCCTTTTTTAAATCAGAAATTCATGCATATTGTGTTCATTTTGGTTTCTACCCTGGGTACTGCTTTCACAGCTTAGCACTGATTGTTTTTTTGTTTGTCATATTCATAGAGAATTTTAAAATGATAATTTCTAACAATTTTTGAGATACCCACAGTGTGCTGCATTAGAATACTGTAGATGCCAAATAAGTTTGCCTTATAAGGTAATAAAGTTTTCAAAGTGTAACCAGCAAATGTTTGATTTTTTTTAATTGATAGCTGGCTAAAATTAGCGATAGACTATCAAATTCTTCTGCCCATCAGCTAAACCTTTGTTAAATATTCAGCAGCGTGTGAACTAATTAGAAACAAACTGCACAAGAAAACACATCATGATCACTGACTGAATTTAAACTACAGAAATTTAAAAGAAAAATCTGTGTGTCCTGTTGCAGATGATGTCGACATCCTCGGGATTTTCCTCAAGACGTTCGGTGCAGTGATCGTGTTCTTCTGTTTGGCTGTTTGTGTTTGTCAGTCCCTTAAACGTGGATGTTTCAACAAAAAAGGTCACAATGAAAATAAGTGAGTATAAACTGTTAATCTGTCTTTAATTCTACACAACCTAAAGGATTTTGTTTTCTATTCTGTATTGTTCTTTTTTGTTTCAGCTACAATTGGCCAGCACAGGCTGATGGTGTTGACTACGGCGATGCAGATGAGGTAAACAATCTGCAGAACATACACGGCGTTGATTGCATGTCTCACTGTGAACAAGGGAAACATTAAGCGGAGTTCTGCATGCTAATTTTCTTATTGCTCATTTTCACAGGGACATTTTCGCCACAAGTCTTCATTCATCATTTGACAGCCGAGGCAGACGACGAGAT
>JAPZDX010000023.1:18844496-18855001 GCA_029783625.1 Naso annulatus | reverse complement strand
TCTGTCTACACAGTATTCAAGCACAGGCTTTGAATCTGCTGTGAAACAGTAAAAAAATATTGTTTTTCTTGCATTCAAACTTTTCACACTCGCTCGCTCTCCTCTCCAGCGATCTGTGTCTCTCTGTCACTCGCTCTTGATCTCAGCTCCCGCGGTGACAAACATCTTCATATTTTGCTGCACATATTTTCATAAACACCAAAAGAATCTAATTTAATCTGCTACCATTAACCACACGCACTGCTTTACCCAGATGCAGTCCCACGATATGCAAGGTTTTCACCAAGTCTTGTTTTCAGCTGTGAGCATCCGCAGACTGGATAATCAGATTCTGTTCTGTTTGTGCTCAGTGTTATTTACAGCCTCGTTCTCCTCGTTCGTCCTCTGACAGGTACCATCTGAAAGATGTAATTGTGGGAAAAATCTACTTCCTGCTGGTGAGGATTAAGATTAAACACATGGAGATCGACATCATCAAGCGTGAGACAACGGGCACCGGCCCGAGTGTATACCATGAAAATGACACCATCGCCAAGTACGAGATCATGGACGGCGCTCCAGTCAGAGGTAAACAACGCTCGTTCATAAGTTCACTCAGTTATTTTAATCACAGAGCATCTCCTCTTTCAGTCGAGATCAATATCATTCAATCTTTCATATTTCAGGAGAGTCCATTCCCATCAGGTTATTTCTGGCTGGCTACGATCTGACTCCCACCATGCGAGACATCAACAAGAAGTTCTCCGTGCGTTACTACCTGAACCTGGTGCTGATCGACGAGGAGGAGAGACGTTACTTTAAACAGCAGGTTTGCTGCTCGCCACAGCGTGTTTACGTGTATTATTATAATCTGATTAGATATTTCTGACTGAGGAGTTAGTCATGAAACATCCTTGTAAATGTGAAGCTCTAACAATGTAAAGGATATTACATTTCTGCAACAGAAGCAAAATTAAGGGGCCAGACTGCCTAACAAATTGTTTTCCTTATCAGTTTTTCTGCCAGTTGCTTTCATGATGAATCCATTTGTCCTTCAGTCTGTAAAATTGTAAAAAAATCCTCATCAAAGTGACATCTTCCAGTTTCTCTAAATATATATATATATTTCTCAAATAGATCTGCTTATCAGGTCTGTTATGTTTTACTGTTATGTTTTTCGAAGCTGCTGCTGGAAGTGGTCTCGGCGATGGTCATTGGGTGGCGATCTTCCCACCGGCCAAAAAAATCAATCCCATTTCTTCTAGCAGTGACGGGGACATTGTAAGAGATGCTGTCCTTCACATGAGACTTTGAACTGAGGTCTTGACTCACTGCGCTCATGAAAGATCCCGTGGCAAGTGTCTCAAAGAGTAGAGGGTTCCCCGGTGTCGGGCTCATTCAGTCTGGCCCCCTAATCCTCCCCTAGTGTGAGTTGCTTCTTCATTCATCCACCTTAGACTGGTAGGTGGTGAGCGTTTAGGCACAAAATGGCTGCCGTGCATAACCCAGGTGGGTGCTACATAATGGTGGCGATTACTGAGATGACCCCCCTTCACTGTAAAGCACTTTAGTAAAAGCACTATATGAATGCTATCTATTATTATTATTATTATTGTTATTATTATTAGTAGTAGTGGTATTTTTATTATTGTTGTTGTTTTTAATATGATTATTTTTATTATTGCCTGTAAGACTGATGTCTTTGCATCTTCCTTCATCATCTGTGACATGTGAAGATGAGATTTCCGTACATGCAGAGTCAAATCAGCACACTTACAGCTTCCAGACATCATAGCCTAAATCAGTAGACCAAACCTAATCAGGGTATCTGTCTATCTTCCCAGTTCCATTTCTGATCTTACACGGGTGTAAAAACCTAGTTAACCTAACAAGAATGTTTCAGAGTGACAGAGAGCGTCCACGTAACCATAGAAACTCAGTCTTTTGCCTGCTTGCACACAGTGCAAAAGGAGGCAGAGATGAGTCTGTCCGTGTCTTTTTCACGTCTTTGCTAGTTGTACATTTGTTTTTCACTTTATGATAAAGAGAGTGTGTGGCATCATAGTGTGTACAAAACACTCATTTGTGCGAATTTCAAGGTCGTTTTGCGACAGTTGGCAGCCCCGCTGACAGTCCTCATCGGCGGAGCAGAAGGGGAAAGAGCAGAAAAGACTAAAGTGGCGCTGTTCTGCCTCACGCCAAGCAGCACTGTTCTGGTTTGGGGTATTTTAAGACTCGACTTTTAAAGTTTAGATCTGACCATGCTGTTACTCCTGCATTGCTTTGTGAAGACGATGCAGATAAACAAATACAAGGCATCGATTAATATCAGTCGGTGATCATCATTCCACCTGCTGAGGTGCAGTTAGAGGGGCTGTCTTGTTCTCTTCGGCAGGTTTTAACTGTAATCCACTCTAGTTGATGATCGCATGTTTGCACACCTTGGAGATGTTTTGCAAGTGATGCACAAACACCACCAATACGATTTTTAAAAAAAAAAGTGAAATCACCAATAAGAGCAACCCGATGTGCTTCTTCGTTTTCATCTACGATGACTTTAACAATCTTCCTTTTCCCCTGCGCAGGAAATCACACTGTGGAGGAAAGGGGACGTGGTGAGGAAGAGCATGTCTCATCAGGCCGCCATCGCCTCTCAGAGGTTCGAGGGCTCGGCTGCCTCAGAGAGCGCGCTGGAGCAAGCTGCGAAGGAGGAGAGCGGGTAGAGCCGCGGCTCCTCCAGTCTTCTCTTTCAAGACTCATCGGCGTCTGCGGTGGAGTGTCGGGGGTACCTGTCAACTGTACAACACGTGGTGATGCAGCTGTGTGATCCGTAGCCGCTGCTTGGAGGAAGAAGGGAGATCGACATACAGTAACACAGTATGTGAACAATGAAACAGTTTGCATGAGGCATTCAGTGACTTCAGGCTGCTGGTCTTGTCCTTCCTCATTTAATGCATTGTTTTTTGTTTTTATTTTCTCTTTATGGGAATCAAACTCACCTGTCAGCTGTCGCGATGGCCACTCTGTAAAATCTTTCATGTGAAACTCTTGAATTTGTAAGCCCTGTTGTCGTTGGTCACGCTCTAATGCTTTTTCTCGATAAATAGATCTATAATCTCTAAATTAACACATCGGAACTGTCATGAATTGTCAACAAAATGTATTTCCAACATTCCACCTTAAACGAATGCATTCCTAATAATGTTTTAGGGTTGAAAAAATCTGAGATAACCTTGCACTGCTGTCTTGCGGAACACATTTTTCTCTTTGTATTTCTGTGTTTGCACAAAAACAGAATAGAAACTGGAATATTTCTCCTTTTATGAGCGAGAGGGCTTCAGTATTATCCCACACATTTGTTGTTTTTTTTTTAAAATCTGTAAATAAGACCAGCTAAAACCTTTAATCCTGCGCCCTGGTGTCCAGCTGTGTACATTGATTATACAGTCCACAGTGGCACAAAATGACCTTTCATGTTCATATGCTTTACCTCAGCATTCCAGTATTGTTAGGAAAGGGTGTTGTATTAAGGTCTGATAGTATGAAGTCTTCTGTATCCTCATTATTAGAGACTTGAACGTTGTGCCTATGTGTATCAAGCAAATGAAATCCTCCTGCCTCTAACATAATTTTAGTCTTTTGACCAGAGAAAAGTTACATTAGAACTATCTATCTTTTGCAAAATGCTAATCGATTCTTCCTTGTTCCCAAAAAGTCGAATAAATTGATGCCAAATGGAAAAAAACTCAGACTTTGGTTGTGTTGTAGAAGTTTCTGACCCACGGGATGAAGCACATGATAAACAGATGGGATGGACCAAATAAAGAAAACGCCTCTGTAGAGGATATCGGAAAGACTGCATCATGTTAACACTGTTACGTAAGTTTTCCTGGAATGCGAGGTCATGTCGGCCTCTGATTGGCTAAAGGTTGCTGCGTTTGTTGGCTGCGTTGGTTAGTTTTGAGCATAAGGAGTGACAGTTAGAGCATCAAGATAAGCCAATCAGAGGCGGCGTAGCACGACTTTGCCACCGTAGGAAGAAAAAATATCACATTCAGTACACAGGTGTGTTGTGTTGCTATGGATTAATAATGTGGTCAGTACTTTTTCTAAACATGAATCCTCATAATATCAGAGGCCAAACTGATCCATTTCCTAAAATGCTTGATTATCAGTTGCAAAATGACGTATGCATAAACAATTTATTGATTAATTGGTTGCAAATATGTACTGAATCTTAATTATTAGAAAATATGTGCTAGAAGTCAAACAATCAGTTTTCTGAATTGTTAGTATTCTGTTTTTTCTTCAGTTCTCACTGATTTAAAGATAAATATCTTTTGGTTTTGGATGACAACTGAAAGAAGTCATTTATTTGATTAGGCAAAAAAGCTGAACAATAATAATAATGCAGCATCGTAACCAATGCAGTCCGTCATGAAGAGCTTTCTGTCGTGCACCACAAACATTTTCAAATTTAAAGTTTGTTTATAGGTGTGCGAGGCAACAGTCCTTCATCTTCACATTTCACGATCAGCAGCAGTACATGAGGTCTGTGGCAGGACCGGAGTGTTTCTGAGAGGTCTGTCTGTGTCTCTTTAATATAATAATTAACCACAATGAATACAGGGTAAATATATCCGGTCATCCAGTCCATGAAAAAACTGGCAGCAAGTGAAAGGTTCAGTGGATGAAGGAAAAAAAAGGTTGGGAAAGCCTTTCTGTTAGTCATTTTTTGGCAAAGAATATGAGGCACCGTAATCAGATCTGAACAAATCTGAGTTCTGCTTAATGTCAAACACCGTTTATCTTCCCGCTGACTTTATCATCACTGGAGAGATGTGGACCTCGTGAAAATTTATGGAGCACTCAATGCGAACCAGGACGGTGTCTAACAGTGCTGCCCCTCAGATATGGAATGTCAGGGGGTCGATCCCCGGCAAAGTCAATTCAAAGACGAGCCTATGAAAATGGCCCCTGATGCCTCCCTGCTTGGCTCTCAGCATCGAGGGTTGGATTGGAGGTAAGTCACCTTCCCCTGGACGTGCTAGCATCATGTCCAGGTGGGTACTTGTACATCAAACCAACTCACGCTACAGAAACAGGAAACCGGCTCCTGGCTTGTAGAAGTTTATGGCTCTCAAAGGCTGCTTACTTACTTTACAGTGTGAAGTTATTTGTATCCATTGAAACTTCCATTCAATGGGCATCAGGCATTGTGAAGAGTGTTCTTTTTTGCTGCTATGCACATTAACACGATGAAAAGGTGAAATTAAAAAATTAAAGAAGCTAACCTCAGGGCAGCCGGCAGCTCCAGTCAACTTCACATACTTATCTGAGTAACAGTGAATATAGTGAAGGTAAAGCAGCTCTGTTGTCATTATACAATGAATTGTACGACAAAATTCTGAGGTTACAGTGAAGGGTTTGTTCTGAGCTGTTGCGACTGAGCACGCCGCCACACCCGGCCAACCTAACCTAATGTGCCTGACATGCGTGTTTTTTAATGGTGGGAGGAAACCCACACAGACACGAGGAGGTCCTACCTCAGCCAGGTAACAAACCCAGGACCCTCCTGACGTTGGAAAAAAATGTCTACCTGCTATTATTTTGACTGACACTGTGATTGCGACATGATTTTCAATATTATTGGGAATGTTTTTTTTTTTTTTTAATTATGCTCAGAATTATCCTCATTTTCATTGAAGAAAAATAAAAAGATGGTGTGATTTGTGCAATTATCTGTGCAAAAACAAAGATGTTTTCGTAGGTGTGTAGAATACGATAAAGGCCAGAAAAACTCTGCAGCACCACAATATTTAAGCTGAATTTCATTTTGACCCACATTTCTCTGAACAAATGATGCTCCTCCTGCCATTTCAAATTTGCAGTGGTCCATGTTGCAAATTTGATTAAATTTTGATTAATTATGCAGCCCTACTCCACAGTCTGCTTTCAGGGGTACAGGTTAAAAACTGCTCATAGGCCATAATTTAAAAAGAAAAGTTTTTAATAATAGAAATGAACAGAAACTAAACACATCAGTACAATGAAGCAAGTTGTCTCTGTCATTGCCGTCAAAAGGCGTCATCAGGTCCGAACGCTCACAAAGGCTCTTTATCCTCCAAACTCAGGATGAAGTCAAACTCCTCTGCAGAGAGAGAGCAGAACAACAAGCTTAACGCTGAGAGAAGACGCCACAATTCAAGAGTAGAATTATTATCAGTAACACTCCGGTTGACTCACCAGCAGTAATCGGCTGCACTGAGAGCCTGGCCTTCATAAAAAGCGCCATGTCCTTGAGAGGTCCTCCTTTGGCGATATGCTGCAGGTGGTACTTTTTCAGCTCGGACAGCGGAACAAAACGCTTCATAATTCTTTGGAACTTGACGTCCACCTGAGAGGGAAGAAAGCAAAGATAACCTTTGTGCTTTAATGCTGAATTATTATCATTATCATGTACTGTCATATTGATTCCTGAATTAGTTTACCATGCTCCACTTGGGGTTGTCTGGTTTACTCTTTGCATCAAAATGGATGTCTTTCTTATCAAACTGAGTGTGGTCCACATAAGCTTCCTTCACAATCTGCAAAAGTGACACACAGCTGAATGTCAGGCCTGTCTGCAGCTTTGTACAGAATCATTAGACGACTGCCAGCAGGGGAAGAGAGTGACTGACTTTAACGACTCCTGCTATCCCCGGGTTCCTGCAGTTGCTGTGGTAAAAGAACGCCAACTGTCCGTTTTTCATCTGCCTCATATAATTGCGCGCCTGCAGATATTTTAGAGAAACATTTACACAAAGAGAAAAGAATTTGCACAAGGTGGGTGAGAATGAGACCACACAGAGCCTTGTGTTGGCGTTACTTTGGCTATTTCCGTTACAGGAGTCAGAGTTGTGGCTCTACCTGATAACTGCGGACACCATCCCAGCAGCTCGTCTGTTCAGGCAATTCCTTCAGATCCTGGATGCCAAACTGCAGAATGAACCAGATGCGTCAGATGAGTTCAGCCCACTCACAAGACAACAGACTGTGCTGATGAGGCCGTCAGCTCTGTACCTTCACATCGACCCCGTTCTCAAAGCGGCTCTCCGGCTCAGACTTCATCAGCCAGTGGCGGTACTGTGGCGGACCAGCTGATTTTGAGCTCTCTTTAGTTCCTCCAGTTCCTTTTCTTTTACTGCTGGCTGCTTCTTTTGCAGAAGAGGCTGCTTCATCATCGCCTGTGATGAGGAGGCAACAACCATCTGTCATTACAACATAATATACCAGATGAGAATTTCCATCCAGATTTTATTTGCTTACTTGAATCAGTCACTCTGGCCCTCTTCTTTGGTGCCATTGCTCAGTCTGAAATGAAAAGATTCACACTGAAGCTGAAATCAGAGAAGGCTGGCATGTTACTGTTAAGGATTACTCAAACAATTGATTATCAGAATAGTTGCCGATCAGTTTTCTGTTTATCAAGTAACTGATGCAGCTCTAGTTGACTTGAAGTACAATTTGTAGCAGTAGTGGGTACTTTGTCTTTATACTTCAACAGAAATAAGTTTAAAGTTGCATCAGCTTAAAATATTGCAGTCTACCAAAGTTCAGCAAAAAATCCTACCATCATGAATTAACATTCACTTTTTGCTGAAACCTTTTACAAAGATTTAGCTTTATCTCCATGGTTATTTCGATGGATGTAGTTCAATTTGTCTGCATTACTCATTTTTAACCGCCCACATGGGATGACTGGTTGCAGGGCCCTGCCTTACTTTTAGCTGTCTAGGATAGGTATGCCATATGGCCGACCTGGCAACTGACTGGGTAATACAATTAACCATGGCATCCTGCCTGAGTTACTCCCCTGAACAGAAATATATGCATCATCTTAATTTTACACTTGCAATCAAAGCGTAAAAAACGAGCAAAAGTGAACATTTCCTTATAGTGAGAACATACTTCCTGGAGATTAACTGAGATTTACAGCTGCACCGGACTGCACACACATCTGAGCAACACGTAATTTAATCTAGACTTAGATTTTATAAGGAATACAGATTGTAATGCAGATCTGATCAGTACAAAACCTCTATAAAGATGATTCGTAATTACCTTTGGCTAAACGGCACTTCAGTCAGCCAGCAAAACCCCGCGAAATGACGTCCACAAAATCGAAAGTACACTTGATTTTTTTTTATAGCTACTTCCGTTTGTGTTTGTGTTGTGGTTGAGTCAACTTTTAACCCGTCAAGACATTTCCCCCTCTAGCCCCGCCCCTATTCTCCAAGTGACTGCAGCTTGCAGGTCGGAGCAATGATCAATGTGGGCGGAGTTTAACGTTTCACCCCGCCCACTTTTTTTTACCGTTATAAAATACACATTCACGCCATATCAAAAAATCAGTCTTTAAACAGACAAAAGCTTCTTGCCTGAGATCACTGAGTATCTGTTAGTTAACGTTGACGTTATTAGTATCGAGTCCCTCAGTTGTGTCAGGCGGCGTTTCTTAGACGGACGGTGACGGTCCTCAAGCCATGGGGGAAGTCCTGGAGGTCCATAGAAAAGCTAACTATGGCTAACGGAAACGGCTGTAACATTGCGCAGTTCTTTAAAAGACATGTGACGCAGTGAAAATATGACAGGACCTGTCTCAAATTTCCCCAAATCATCCACATAAGCTTTCAGCTTGAAAGTTTTTGTTTTATTTTGTTTTGTTTTTTTGTAAAAACGACAGAAAGGGTAACATTTAAGAATAACGTGAAACGTCTTCTTTGCCTCATTGGTGGACCGAACTGTAATGAGCTCATTACTGCCACCTGTGGCCGGAGGGCAAAGAAAAAAAACACCCACTGAATGTTTTTCTCACTTACGTCCACAAGTGGCAAGACGCCGTCTACAACCAACGGTCCTACAAACTACAGCCTATAGACTACATTTCCCAGTAGCAGCAGCGGCGGTGTGACATAATCAGCACTGTGGAGGTAAACATGGCGGCTGTCGGACCTTTGCGAAGAATCATCACACGGGGCTTCAGCTTCTGCAGAAACCATCGTCTAGTTTTTAACAGAATCCCACAGAGGCGAGGAATAGCTTCATGTATCGACCGTAAGTCACCGAAAATGACAACTGTGTTCGTGACAGCTGTGTTTAATGTGAATGAAAGCTGCTAAACGCCAACCGACGAATGTAATTTTGCTGGTGAATTACACTCATACACTTTGCCACCACCCAAACCTGCGGTCTTTCACCGGTAACGTTAGACACAAGTCGGTTCTTCATAGTACGTTTTACTCGTTCAGCTGTCATTGGTTGGTTTTGTTCCTCCTGGTCATCCAGTCATGAGGCAGAGGGAGCTACACGCCCCACCGTAACACCGCCCCTCTTCTCAGGCAGGTTAATATGTCTGGGATTTTTTTTAAAAAGAAGCTTAAATTGGAAAATTTAATACTTGAATGAATTATTGTCAGCTGTCTGGAGGCTCTCCTCATTCAGCTGGTTCCCCACTATGCATAACACCAGAAGCAAACAAAATGTCTGTGGCAAATAAGATGATTTATTCTCATCTAAGTTAAATTAAAGGCAATAATTGTCATGCTACACCTTAATCTGTTCATTATAGCACTTTACTTTATCCATATGTATTGTGTGTTCTGTGCTGTTTGCCGGCAGCGGCTCATGGACTCACAGATGAACAGAAGGAGTTTCAAAAAGTGGCCTTCGACTTTGCAGCCAATGAAATGGCTCCACACATGGCAGAGTGGGACCAGAAGGTATGTTGGATGGACACACGGACGTTTGCACCTGCATCATCCTGTAGCTGTCTTTGCTGCTTTTCATTTGAAATGCGGATTTGTTACATTCCACATCAGATTGTCTTTTGTCTAATGTGTTTGGTTGCAGCTGGATGGTTTAACATCATGATTTATGTGTCTTTTTTTTTCTCCAGGAAGTGTTTCCTGTGGATACGATGCGAAAGGCAGCCCAGTTGGGTTTCGGTGGGATCTATGTTCAGCCGGATGTCGGAGGATCGGGTCTTTCTCGGCTCGACACATCGATCATCTTTGAGGCTTTGTCAACAGGATGTGTCAGCACCACGGCTTACATCAGCATCCACAAGTGAGAACCCCCTCATACGCCGCTTACCTGCAATCAGAGCAAAAATGAAATATGAGCGATATTGTTGATTGTTGTGGTAGTCAAGAAAACTTTTGACTGAAACCTTTTGATTTTGTCCAAATAACCAAATTTTTTCATCATTGTTAGGCTGTCAGAATACAAGTAGTTTCATCTTCAGTAAGTTAAAGCAGATATAACAGAGCGCAGCATTGTGTTTGGCAATGCTTCAAATAATCTCCAAGAACAACGCAGACTTTTTGTCTACTTTGTGAGATTTTATTTTATTTTTTCACTTTTTAAATTAATTACATAGTGACCACCAGCCTGTAAGACAGGCGCTACAATGATAGCTACTGTTTATGTTCAGTAGCAACTATTCTCCTCTGGGGTCCCCACAAAAAAGGACAAGACATGCAAAC
>JAPZDX010000023.1:18801756-18814343 GCA_029783625.1 Naso annulatus | reverse complement strand
TAATATGAATTATTAATATTGCAAATAGGTTTTGGTATTAGAGTAATAAAATTAGTTTTCAATCCACTAGATGGTGCTGAGCTTTTTTCTGGTGAGGTCAGCGGACGGTCAGGATTTTACGACTGCTGGTCGGTCCGTCTTTCATAATCTAATTTTCTTGTAATAAAAATCATTGAAGTGAGATGAACATGAACGTATTTTATTAGATAAAACAGATGTAGTCAAAGGTAATTTCAAATCACAGTAATGTTGTATTGAGAATAAAGTATCATGATAATATCATTTCGTCTCCTCTACTTATTCCCAACCACACACGTGTGCTACATGCGAGAGCTGTGCTGTGTACAGAGGTACTGTATATTTAAAGGATATATATTCACTATACTTTAGGACTGTCAGCGGTTTATTGAAGTTTAACTGGAGCTGATGGCTGGGTCTTAGACACCATAAATATGCTCTGATCATTAAGTGATGGTAGATTTTAGGAGATTTTCCCTCCATGACTGCATTCATCAGCAAAAATAAAATACTGGAGAAACAACCAAACAATGCAAAAATCTCATACAAACTGTCAATTTAGGATTTCTGAATGATTCTTTGCAGGTTGATTTGCATGTTTAAGAAGAAGAAGAAAAAAAATATTCTCTAGGCCAGTGGTCTTCAATCAGGGGGTCGTGACCCCTTGGAGGTCCGTGGAGGTGTTACTGGGGGTCCCCCAAAATCCCCCCAAAATAAAAATTTTTATCAAAATGATTTATATCTGGGAATTTTTTAAAATTTGGCCAAAAGTTATATTGAGTAAACTCAATTGAAAAGTAAACTCTAATATTAATGGGCAATATCAAGCTACTTTTTATGAATATGACAATGACTGAGTATATCATAGGATTAAAAACAGCTGCCTCATCTTAAAATGCAACACTTTCTAATTTTTTAAAAAAATTCATTCTCATTTATTTATTTATTTTTTAATCTGGGGGTCCCTATCCTGTTTCTCTATCGATCAAGGGGTCCCTGGGCTGAAAAAGGTTGAAGACCCCTGCTCTAGGTCACTTGCACTTTCTTTTCCTGCACATGTCACTTCTAATGCACACAGCTAGGCCTTTATTTTAGCTTTTGCAGGATTTTGTAGTGGTCTCTGAATCATTAAATTAAATGATTTATTCCCGTATAGCCTGCATGTTGACTTAAAAATAAAAAATAAATAAATTAAGAAGTGTACTCTATGATTATTGCTTCTGTAAACATTATTATGCATTTCAATAGAGTTCATTGATGATTGCACTTTTAGTTTTTGCAAATCCTTGTAGGCTAAATAAAGGCATGATAGTTTTAAAAAATGCAACAGCAGGATGTGATTATTACTAAATCCTCATATTTACAGTGTTTTTTGTTGTTTAATCGGTTGTGAGGATCCAGTAAATGACCTCACAGCCTCAGCAGTGATCGTGCAGTTTTCTGCAGCAGCTCATCGTTGCGCTGCTGCCATGTTGGGCCTCATAAACCATCTGTTTGCACACAATATCTGAGTGCGGAATACATGTTTTCAGCAGCTCACAATGTACGACACAGCCTGCGCTTTGGGATCATGCAGCTAGTAGGAGCTCATCTGACATTTTGCGACAAAGAAAGGAGCCAGAACAACAGTAACGCATCTTCTGAGCTGCCGTAATAATCCGGATGCTGCGTTTCTACAGGCTGCGTGATTAACGCCCCCTCCCAAAAAAAACATTAAATCAGTCTCAAATTCGTCACTGTTTTCAGGGCAATTCAGCGACATGGGCGTGAGTAACGGTAAAACAATAATAATGACAACAACAACAAAACAACAATGAGAAGTCGGGACCTACCGATCAACGTACCGGTCCTTTCTGAAACACACCGCAGCCTCTCGGACTGACGGGCCTATCGATCCCAAACAACCGATGATGACCACATCCGAGCCTGCTCACTCACCCACCTCCCACCGGTCAGTGTTTACGGCTCGGGTTGCGTGTAATGACAAAGAACGTCCACTAGGGGGCGCTGCAACACAGAGCCGCTCTCACTGTGCGGTAAGTTTGAAACTTCCTGTGAGCTGTGCTGAGTTCAACCTCCAGCTCACAGGCAGGGGAAACCAACAAAAACCAACAAAATGTAATCGAGTACTGCACTTCAGCAAAAAGTTATAAATAAAGTGTATAAATGCTCTGTTACAAGCAAAAGCCATGCTTTCAAATTAGGTAAAAATACATGATCTAATATTATAGCATCAAAATACCCTTTAGTTAAGGTGTCAAAAGTAAAGGTACGCCTTATGTGGGAAAGTCTATTTTTGAATAATATGTAAAACTAAAATTAAAGTTTAAATAAAGAGAATTTAAAACTCAGGGATTTGATTTAACAAAGTATATGCACTGAAGAACTGTACTTCCAAAGTATAATTTTCAGTTACTTTCCTTTTATGCAATTATACACTGATACTCCGCAACATTTAAAAAGACAGTATTTTAGTTTTAATTCTAGGCAGCTTTAGTTTCTAGTTGCATTTCAGATTAAAGTTAAACATACAAGAAATATAACAGGCTGTCGGATCGCAATTTATTGTGAAATATTAAACCAGTGGTTGGTGACCTTTTTTTTTTTTTTTTGCCAGTGACCATTTAGAGTAAAACTGTGTGGGCTCTTTGTTTGTCATGAGCAGTTTAACCGGAAAGAGATTCTCTCTCTAACTTGCCTCGATGGTTTCTTTCAAATAACTGAGTGGGGCCCTAAAAGGTAAAATCCTCCAAAATTTCACAAAAAAAATGAGAGAAAAGTCTGAGATTGATGCAGAGGAGTGTGTCAGGACTTGACTTTTTTTTCCTTTCCTTTCTGTTTAATCATTTCACAAACACCCAGTTTCATCTTGTCATCAGCATCAGGTAGAGACTTTGGAAAACTGTATATAAAGTAGTTAAAATAGTTTCAACTCCAGCACCTACTGTAAAGCACTGCCCACTAGTGTTGTAGTCAGGACCGCACTAATCGAGACCAAGACTTTCACGGACCAAGACCGAGTCAAGACCAAGACCTTAAACAAATTTCCCTCTTATATCAAGGTGGCGATAGAAGTTTAATGTTTTCCCAGCCGTCTCAGAAGCACTGCCTTGCAGAACCTGCACTCCGCAATGTGTTTTCTTGTGCTGTTATGCTTATGAATTGTCTGTGATTAAAGTTGCCAAACTTAGATGAATCAAAGAGTCAAACTACAATTGACTTATGTTATTGGCTGCATTTGAAAAAGCAAGTTTTACATACAATCAAAGTAATTATGTTAACAAATAAATCTGCTGTGGTCTTGACTGGTCTTGATTGATAATCCAGAGTTTGCTATGTCCAAGACCGAGACAAGACTGAGTCAAAATGCGTTCGATTCCAAGAGTGAGACCTACAAAAACTGGTCTTGAGTACTACAACGCGACTGTCCACAGTTCAAAGTCCAAAAAAAAAAAAAAAGGGAATGGGATTAACCATAAAGACTGCTAAAACATTACAAGCATTTTCACATGTTTGTAGCATTTATTTCATGAAGAGAGTGCAATGTTTTGGGAAAATTTACATGGCATGTATTCATCATGTGTTATGGAAATCTGATAAATCTCTGCAGTTTCCGTGTATTTGGCTGGAAAATCAGTGCTGAGTGACACATGCAAGTCTATGCATACATGCGTTAAAAAATATTTAGCACCATCTTTATTTTCCTCAGCAGTGTGATAAGAATCAGAACCATCCCTGATGTGCACACTCGATCAAACGAAATGGGATTCTACCTGCTGCGATCCACGCAAACAAACATATATCGGCCTAGACCAGGGGTTCCCAAACTTTTAAGCCTGTGACCCATAAAATAACGTTGCCAGAGACTGGGGACTGCCATCAAGCCTGGAGGTGGCATATAACGTTGTGCACAAACGCGCAAACACACTATTAGGCCTGCATGGGCATTAATACAACACAAAAAAACAACAGCCCTAATAGCCATAATATTATATAAAAGCAATTTAAGAAAGTATATAATCAGAACTTAGACAATTAATTATTATTTATTTATTTATTTATTTTTTTGGAAGGCATCTCATGACCCCCCATCTCTGTGTCCCGCGACCCCCCAACCCCCACTTTGGGAACCCCTGGCTCAGACAACAGCAAACAGCCAACGATCAGATTGGGGCTCAACCCAAATCAGATATAACACACAGGTGAAAGTCCAAGTAGGCAGGTGGACTGGATGAAAACAGTTGGGGAACTGAGAGCAGCAAGGCTGCGGAGAAGTTTTTGCCAGTGTACACTGAAGCACAGTCTCATATCTTATATCTAATTAAAAAAAAAAAAAAAATAGAAGCTAGAATATTTGTTATACATTAGGAGTTCACACATGAGGAGTTATCAGCCAGTAGGTTATCTACAATTTTTGCTCATCAAACGTTGCTTATGTTCAGCAATTCTTGGTGATGATCACACACACACAGATCAGCTGAAAGTTGGCAATCAAGGCTTTTGACAAACCAAAGATCCTCCTGAGTGTCCCTCTTTCAGTGGGATTGTTTGTGAGAGCAATGTAATTTGCAGACAGGGCCTTGGGGCTTTAGTCTCAGCTGCCGCTGTGTTAAATGTCTCCATTTCCCAAGTCTAATAACAGAGGTATTATAACAGCCTGCTCAGACCAGCTGGTCCCCTGTGAGCGCAGAAGGGCAGCAGCTCGACTGTCCAGTCCAGGGAGACTCACCCACGGGTGGGGAAAGCCTGCCCCAGCCTGCAGAGCAACAGCTAGTTATATAAATGATTAAGACGGTGATAATTTCCCCAGTGATTGTGGTCTGAGTTGGAATTAAGAGTTGTTGAGTGCATGCATGTGCAGTCTGTCAGTTTGTGTGTCAGAGCATATACTGTATACGCCGGCATATCTCCCCAGTCGTCCATCTCTTGTTTTATTCAACAACCTCCTCTTGTATTGTCTCCCACCCTCTCTCTCTCTTTCTCTTGCTCCCATTTCTTCCCCCTTCTCTCATTATTTTTTGAGTGCTGGCTCTAAATTGGAGGGGAGCAGGAGAGAAAGAGTGGTGCAGTGCTCACGTGTGACCTTGCTAACCCGTACCTCTTCAAATCCGGGGTCCAATTTTACAGGAGCACTAAACAAACAGCTTAGCCATCGCACAAGGCATCTATAATTAATGTCACCTGATACCTGACAACTTTATGATGGATGTAACAGGCTGCAGATGAAATCCCCAGGACTTCCTTCATGTTGGAGTTTTGATTAATCTCCTTACATCTTAAGTCCTCTGCTTTCCATTGCTGCTTTTTGCAACTTGTTAGCCATGCTAGCAGCACAACTATTGAATGGATGGCCATTAAAATTCGTTCAGGCGCCTATCCAGGGGATGCAACGTAAGGACTTTGGTGACCTCATGACTTTTTATACAGCACTATCACCAGGTCCCTTTTATGACAAAATAGTGCAACTGGAAAAGATGAACTTGGATGAACTTCCAGCCCTTTGTCCAAAAAGACAATGGACGCTCGGTCAAAAGCCTAACATAAGGTCTACATTTGGTTGTGCAACAATGAATATGTCAGTAAATACCCCTTTTGTGATTTTTCAAGCTTTAATGTGTTTTCCAAAGGAAGTTGCTAGCAAGTGGCTAAATAAGACTACAGAGGTTGATGTGAAAATTAAAGATAATTCATATTCAGACTGATCACAGTCAAATCAGGTGATCATACATAACAAACTAACTAATCTACCCAATAGTCTGCCTTCACAGCCTTTTTCATGTGTTCGTGGTGTACTCTGTCTATAGCTTAAAGGGATAGTTTGGGTTTTTTTTTATGTTTTCATTTTTCATTTCATTTCACCTTTATCTATTCAGGGAGGGCCAATTGAGGGCAAGCTCTCATTTCCAATGGCGCCCTGATTACAGCACAAATACAATTCAAACACATCACAATACATATCCATAATAATATACACTCAACAGAAGCACATAATGAATTCAACAAGCACATGTACATTCAGAAATCATGAGATCAACAAGAATGTATTTAAAACGATTAAAAGGAATCAGTATATCCAACTGAAGCTGAAACAGTAGATTATTCCATTTAAAAGGAGCGAAATAAACAAAAGCGAATTTCCCTAGCTTTGTTTTAACAGCTGGGATATTAAGAGCCAGTGTGTTTTGTGAACAAGTGGGATAGTTAAGAGATCTGAAGCTCAGTAGGCTCAATAAGTAGAGTGGAAGTTTTTTTAGTAGTGCCTTATAAATAAACAATATACAGTGTTGCTCCCTTCTTAGAGCCAGAGAAGTCCAACCTACATTCTGATAGAGATGGCAGTGATGGGTCATGAACCCATCGCCAGTAATAAATCTAATAGCAGAATGATAAATTGTATCAAGTGGTTTAAGAACAGTTGGAAAAGCATGCATGTAAATAATGTCACCATAATCTAAAATGGATAGAAATGTAGCATGCACTATCTGCCTTCTACAGTGCTGAGGAAGACAGGATTTATTTCTATAAAAGAATGCCAATAGAGGCTTCAGCTTCTTTAAAAGTTCTGCAACATGTAATTTAAAAGACAATTTATCATCCAACCAAATACCCAAGTACCTATAACAAGAAACCTTTTCCAAGGGAGTCCCATCTTCTGTGTCGAGGGTAAACTTATTTAAGTCAACAGTACGTTTTTTTGTAAAAATCATGTACTTTGATTTTCCTGGATTTAGAAACAATTTAAGATTCGACAGAGTTCTTTGGATAATGCAGAAATCTTCTCGAAGATTATTTAGAGCTTGTTCAACAGATGGAACAAAAGAATATATGATTGAATCATCAGCATAAAGATGAATTAAGCTATTTGTGACACCACAATTGAAATCATTGATATAAATAGAAAAAAGCAGAGGTCCTAAAACCAAACCCTGCAGTACCCCTTTGTATATGTTTAAAAATTCTGATATAAAACCATCGCCAGTCACAGCTTGGGATCGATCAGATAAATAATTCTCAACCCATTTACAAGAGTTGTAATCAAAACCAATGTTATGTAAACGCTCAAGAACAATGGTATGGTCAACCGTATCAAAAGCCTTAGAGAGGTCTATAAAAAGGGCAACACAATCAAGATTGCTGTCTAATGCTTGAGCAATATCGTTCACAACCTTAGCAGTAGCTGTAACAGTGCTATGCCCAGGCCTAAAACCAGACTGATACTTCGTCTGCAGCGTATCTTAGTTTCAACTCGCATTCCTCTGAATTAAATCCAATTTTTTGTAAAAACCATACAATGCACTCACAAGTCACCAATTGCAAAATTGGTGAAATAAGCAATGAAAGTGATTCGTTAGAATGAACAACCTTCCCTTTAAACAATCTAAGAATTTTTGACATAGGGCAGATGTTACAGAGCCAGCAGGTCCAAAAGCAACCAGTTTAAACTCTCATTCCTCCCATGATTCATTGCACTACTAAATTAAATCACAGGTAAATACCTCAGAGTCATAGTAGGTCTGGGCAATATAGAACAAAAATCACATCTCAATATTTTTTTCGGTAAAGAAATAACAAAAAGAAAGTCATTTGCCAAATGCCAAATTGTCAGTCTTTTACTTATAGACAGCTGCACAATATCAACATGTGCATGAAAAACAACACAAAAAGAAACTATTAGTGTATGTTTAGAAAAAAATGCTCCTTAAACCAAATAAATAAAATAAAAAATTCCTTTCTTACATCACAAAATACTCATTGTCTTACTACTCTTACTATTGTCTAATCCTATTTCTCATTTGAAAATTTATCAATCTAAAAACTCGATATATTGCTCAGCTCTAAGTCACAGTATCTCTGTGTGTGAAGTAAGGTATTGCTATTAGCATTGTTATTTTTTTATGACTGGTTCAGTGTTTATCGTCTAAAAATGTCTCATTATATTACTTGGTGGCTGCAATGTTTGGTTTTACTGTGTGCCTAATTATGGGCATTCTACTATGTTGTCCACTGTATACTGTTAGTTTTGTCATTATGTATTGTCTTAAATGCAGCTGTGTTTAGCATTTTTAGCCTGTGATAAATCTTATCTTATCTTATCTTATGCCTGGAAGACAAAGAAAATTGGCTCTATCTGAAGTTGGACTGCAACATGATAGAAGATAATTACCAAAGGTACATCTCAGCCTGGGTCATTACTGACTTGATGTTCTATTCCTACATAAATGACTCATTACATGTAACCACACAATATCACACCGTCAACAACCTGTGCCCATTACAATATGTATAGAACAAAAATATCCCTGTATTCTAGCACCTAAAACACAGTAACAGTCAATAGAAACATCATCAACCACTAACATACTATTCAAAATATTGCTTAACTGTTGTATGAACCGAACATAAACATTTTAACATAAATAGATATGCTAAAATGACAAAGCAAAGTAAGTTGGGTGTGTGTGGGTTGATAAGCCATTGCAGTGATGTGCTGATTGACAGGATATTTTCTCACGCTTTTTGACATCTAAATCCACCAAATGAATTTAAGCTATCTGGCCGTGCAGATAGTTAATACTGCACCTGCATGATTTGCAAACAAAAATCTCACAAACAAGCTGAAATCTCCACTGATATCTGTTTCTGTCTGATTCGTTTGGACATCGGGTGTCAGAGGATCTAGGTTAGAAGTTCAAGATGTGATAAGATGCTATCAGAGCAAATAATTATTCAGTGATAGTAAATCAGTAAAAAAATAACTTAGTTGTAAATGTATTCTTAACAGTGCTTTGCTCTTAATATCCTGTCATTTAAAACCAAAAGCTGCTGCCAAGTCTGTAGATTTATTTGACAAAAAATATATTAAATGGTTATTTAAATTCACAAAACATGACATTTTTTTCTTTTGTAACGCAGAAGGTGCTGTTACATTGCACTTGTTTCAAATGAGTCATTTGCTCCATCAGCCTTTGCAGATTGAAGCTCAGTGCAGCAGGTCTCACTGTAGCAGCCGGCAGTGTTCATGTCTGACATTTTACCGCTGAGTGAACTGGCTTGTAGTCGTCTGTTTGGCACGTTTGCAAATCTCAGGCATGATTAATGTGGCGCAGTGATTTGTAAAGGTAATTTCGTTCTTGCTTTACTTCCCTGCTGTGCATTATCGTGCTAATGTGACATTTTATTGATCCCTGTAGGGAAATTCTCTTTTCACAGCAAGGTCTAAGTGCAGGGTCAGTAACAGGAGAGCAGCCCCGCAGCTGGTAAAGATTCAGTGTCGTGCTGAAGGATGTTCGCCGACACGGGGGCTTAAATTCATGGTGTATGGTTGAAGGACGGTCACCGAACTCAATATGCTGCCAAAAGCTGCTGAATGTGTGTTGTTTCACTTTCAGCATATTTCCACACTGCCAATCGGACTTAATGATTTTCATTAAATCCATATATGGTCGTCAGTTCGCTGATGTCATCGACTGGTGCTGGCCTATCACAGATATGTCATATCGGGGTATATGTTGTCCGATACGCACCCATATTAAAACTGTTATTTAAGGCTAGAAAAACTGCTTGGACTTGTGATTTAAAATGATGTAATTGAGCAGTTTGTCCAGCAGAGGGGCGTGGGGGTAAAGTGTTCACTGTTCAGTAATAGATTATATTCTTTATATATGTAAAATTGGCCAATACATGGGATGTTGGAACTTTCTTGCTCCCTAATAATGGTGTCGGGCCCTAGATTTGATGTGTTGCATAGTTCAGATTTTTTACATTTCATTGAGGGAAAACTTGACCTGAGTCTAAGAGTGCACTCACACTTGGTCTAGCAGCCCTGTACGATGCCAAAATGCGAATGTCCACCCTCCTCTCTCCCCAGTTACCCTGCTCTCACATTGCTCCAGTCTAACCGCGCCTGAGCACGCTTGAGCTACCTGATCTAAGGAGTGCGAGCTGTATTTGTCCCCCCCTTTTTTTTCATCTTATAATAAAAAAACTTAATCGTTCTTTGGTATTTGCAATCGAAAAGACAGTCTCGGATTTTTTTCACAGCTCGTTTTCCAGACTTATGTATGTGACGTATGTTGTTGTCTGCCTAAATTTAAGGTGAATCCTTCACAAACAGTCACAGCAAATACTGTGTCAAAGCCCACCTCCTCCAACTGAGCCAGGGCCGACAAGCGGGCCGTGCTTGGGCACGGTACAGATCCCCTAGCATGAGTTTTGGTCATCTCTTCTCTGAGCTACGGTCACCTAACTAACGTCAGTGCTGAGATCTGAGGATGGAGATGAATCAGCAAAACATCGTTAGAATCGGGGCCAGTCACGATTTTAGATTTTCTCTACATGATTATCATGGCCTAAAGAATTCACAGTAACAACACTATCATTATAACGAAAAGTCACGATTTCATCAATAGTAACTGTTGTTGTAAATTTGCATTTTGCAGACCAGGATTCAGGTTTAATTTTAGTTTTGTACTCAACGCGAAGAAGGTCAAAGTACTCAACCTTTTAATGGTTTTTGTAGCCTAATTTATAAGCAATCATAATTATTGAGAAATTATTGGCCTTTTGTTTAGGAATTCCAAAACCAAACATATTCATGTTATTTCACACAAATTAGGCTTTAATCTCCCCTTAAAAAGCTCTAACACTAACACTTTAATCCTGTCTTTACATATGTTAGCATGCTATTTGCAACAGTGATGTCAGTACAACACACACAATCAAAAGGTCAAGTGGGTGACAATTTACATCACATACTAATGACTTCCTTTACTTAAGTGATGTGGTAACTTGAGTTGAAAGTTAAGGGGTTTTTTTACAGCCTCAGAGATTTTCCCAGTAAATAAACTACAACACACATGATATGTAATGGACCAGATAATATAGCTGCTTAACTTTAAATCTTTCACAGTTTCTATCCCCAAGTGCCACATACACATGTACACACTATGACAGAGAGAAGAGGTGTAAAACAACTCAGACTACTTGCATCTCTACAATCGAGAGCAGCAGCGCTTTAAAAGAGGTGAGGGGACTGCAATCAACATGGATTATATCAAAGCCTAAAAAGGATCCGATGGCTCCCACACCCTGACATGATAGATTAGGTGACAGAGGCTTTTAAGGCCTCTCGAGGGTCTGCTTGTGAATGCATTATAAACTGTGCCTTTGTAGAAGTGCTTGCTCTGTGTTGGGATTAAATGGAGAACAGTTGCTCTCCTGAGACTGACTGTGTGGTGTCTCCGTGTAATGGTCGAAGACAAATGACAGAGCTTTATTTTGTCTAATCCGCTTGAGCTACTTTACTTTTCTCTACAATAAGTTGATAGATAAGAAGCCGGTGTCCTTAATGACAACAGACTTGCCAAGAGGCAATTACTCTGAGGTGGATGGTGTTCTTCAGACTGCCTCGCAGTACGGCTGCACTTTGGCTGTTCTGCATTTTGGCTTCCTACAATTAAATGGACATGACTGACTTTAATATTAATAATTAATCATTAAATTTGTGTTTTATATTAAACCTACCTTAACTAACAGCCAGCCACTAAGGAGGCGTTTGAGATGCTTTGGCTTCAGTTTTGGGGTCATGTCAAAGTAGAAGAGTAGCATCATGTATTGTTTGAAAGTATTTTGGATTCTAAGCCCAGTGCACACCGATCAATCGTTCTAAAACAAACAGACAAACAGAGATGTTTGTTTGGTGTGCCACGGCTGTCTGCATTTGTCTTGGAATGTTTGGAGATGTTCGGCCAAATTCAACATGGTCGATCTTTGTTTGTGTTTGAGGACGACTGGTCAGTTTGCTTCGCTCTCAGTCACGTGTCCATAGCAACCTAACTCAAAATGACCGTCAGACACTCCTTTAGAAAGATGCAGTCCCTGCGATTAGTGTTTTGAAAACTGAAAAGTGGTGTCGCCTTTTTCGACAGCTCTGGCGCAACTCGAGAGAAGACCAAAATACTAATAATGTCCCTAGTTTCCAGCTGGCAACACAGTTGCAAAGCTCCCTTGTCTTGTCTTCATAGGATCCACTGCTTGCTCCACATTTTCCTGCTACTTTTATGATTTTACTTTAGAAGACATCTTGCCAATTTCAAACACAGTAGCACCAGGAGTGTCGCTGAATGAGAGGAGATATCCTCTTTACTCTCCATTTTGTGGTTACTTCTGAAGTCAACTGTTTTTCATTTCATTTAACTGTTAAGTTTGGTCAACTATTTCATCGGGATCTGTTTGTTTTGTGCGCCATGGGCAGTTGGTCCTCAACTTTCTGAAAAACATTCTGAGACGACCAGCAACATTGGGTTTGAGGCGAGTGCTTTTGAGAACAAATGCAGAAGAGTGCATAGGATGCATGTCTGCACTGTAAGGCAACACGACTGACCTGCTCAAAGACTTACAAGAAAAAGTGTGCAGTGAATACATGAGAGGAAAAATGTCATATGGAAAGATGTCTTATGGGCTTAACCCAACCTCACTGAATCCTTGTCCGGCGTTAGCTCCAGGGATGCTCAAAAATGCGTCACTGCAGCTTGAATTTAGGGTAAATGTTAAAGTTTTATTGGCTTCTT
>JAPZDX010000023.1:18754924-18766211 GCA_029783625.1 Naso annulatus | reverse complement strand
CCATAATTCTGAAACTTGAGGGGACATCGTGAGCACATTTCACATTTGTTCAGGTTCTGAATTGGCGACACTTATCTTAGGTGCCCACCTTGAAAGTACAGTGATTATAAAATTCATGTTTTAGGATTTGTAGCCTCTTTGCAGCAAGCATATGAGGCATTGTAGTCCATCACATGCTCACTGGTTTAGCTGCTAGTGAGCTTCAGATGATTGTAGCACCATGTGATGAAGCTCTCTGCAGTCCTCTGTGAAAATAGTCTCTAATTGAAGACAGCACGTTTCTTACTGAAAATAATTCCCTGCAAATCATACAACCATTCAGTCTTTACAACATATGTTTTATAAGTCTGGAGTTTCATAGACAACAACTACAAAGGCTGTTAAAGGAAAAACTGCGCTTTTTTGGGAATGTAGCTGATTCATTCAAAATTCTGATGTAAGAGAAGAAGATCAATACCTTTCCCATCTCTGTGCGTTTAAAAGCCCCCCCCCGATAGAGTAGTTTTTCACATTCAGTGGAAATGATAGGGAGACGCATTTATTGCCCTCTAAAGCCAAAAATCTCCAACACACTCCATGTCGTGACTGTGCATATTCACCACGCTGTAGAGATACTGTCATTGAGGGGGAAAATGCTGAGGAACTAGTTGTTCAGGCGTAGTGACACAGCGGAATTATACTCTGAAAATGACAAAAATAATTTGATTTCATAGTGTGGTTCTTGCACATTCACTACGCTATGAAAAAATTGTTATTTTTGTCATTTTTGGAATATGACCATGCTGTTTCCAAGGCGCTGTGTCACTGCGCCCAGGCAACTACTTTCGCCAACAATGACAGTGTCTCTAAAGCGTGGTGAATATGCACAGTCCTGACATGTGCATGCAGTGTGATGGAGGTTTTTGGATGTGTTTCAGGGGGCTTTAGACAGGGGGCATCTATGTTCTTGTCTTACACTGAGATTTTGGATGAGTCGGCTACATTCCCAAAAAAGAGCAGTTTCCCTTTAAAACAAGCTGTAAACACAACACTGACACTGGAAAAGTTTCCAAGTTAATATGGCTAGGTTGTTAGCAAAGTTGCTTATCTGCACATACAGTGGACAAGGAGCAACATTAGCAATAATCTGGAGTGTTTCTGTCCACTTGGCAAATATGTAAGTCCAGCATTAGCGCTGTTTTTTCGTCACCACGATCTGTAGTTAGAAGAATCTGTTTCTTCGCTGCTTAAGCTCAACTGTATTCACCAGCTAGCTGCTAAGTTTGTTTGTCGGCCTTCTGGTGCTTTTCAGAGCTGTTTCAATAAAAACATCTGATTGTTGCTGCTGAAAATGACACTCAAAACAGGTTCAGTGAACCAAGAGAGTAGTTACAGGTCAAAAACACCAAAACAGTGAGCAGAAAGATGCTAAAATGCTTCATAAGGCTGAGGAGAACTGCAGCCAATGGTTTGCTCAGAGCAACACCTTTCACACATAAGTAGTCATGTGATCCTTTGTTAATTTAAATAAATTGCTTTTAGTAGCTCAGTGACAGTTGAAAAATAATCTTATTTAAAACTGTTCTGCTTCTGAATTGCCAAAATCATCTTTGGCATTTCAGGACAGGACTGTAATTGTCTTGTCACCTTTATGCTGAAATATACGTTCATATCTGAAGCAAGTTAATTTCAGCTGATAAATCAATGCGGCCAATTTATCAGTTGAGCCTTATTTTACGTCTTCCTCAATGATACGCTGTAATCTCACCATAAATCCTGAGCTCTGTGGCCTCGGTGACGCCTCTTGCCACTCGCTCTGCTTCATTATTATAAACTGGAGGCACCTCTCAACATTAAAGGCACTTTTCAACACCCACACCATCTGCCTACATCCATTAATCTAGAGTGGGTATTTTCTCTCATTGCCGTCTCTTTCATACTGCACGTTCCCGTAGGGTGATGTGTATTTTCATAAAAACACTTGAGAGAAGAGGATTGGAACAGGCTTAATGAGCTCTGCGGGAGCTGCGTGCGACAAACACCTCGCTGGTAGAGATCCATTCTGTCGTTTTCATGTATAGGAAATGAGAAATGTGTCAGTTATATTGAAGTGCGTCTCGTTTGTGTCAGTGCGTGTGGCCAATAACGTCTTCTCTGTTGGTCTTACGATGCGTGTTGGGGGTTTCGTTTGTTTCTCGTCTGTGTGATTGAAAGCAGAAACAACAGCAGCGCCCCTCACAAATTGCATTCGATTTCACACGGCAGGGCTTTCTCACTCTCTCTCACACACATACACACACACACACACAAACTCCATCTCAATTAAGCTGCCATCAGTGTAGACCTTAATACCGCTCATTGAAATCTCAGTTATCTTGAGCTGCATTCAGACTCAGCTGTTGGCGAGCTCGCTCTGTAACTAATCGATGCTAAACAACCCTTAGCTGGTGATTTGTGTCCACTCTGTCCTCCTGCTCATTACTGAGTGACAAATATGGCTGAAGGCTGACTAAAGCCTCTCACAGCCCCTCTTGGTGAAACAGCAATGTATGATGAAGCCACTGAGTAGCCCGGGCTTGAGTCATGTAGCCGGATGCTGATGCCGACCCATTTCTGGTACAGTCGCTGAGGACATCATTCAGAGATGAGACTTTGGGTGAGGGGGACAGATGCCAAACAAAGGCCCAAAAAGTCCAAACTGTTGCCAGAAGAAACTCAAACCTGACGTCTCGGCTTTGAAACTGAGTTCGCTGTGGCACGTTATCGCACTCCCACAGAGATTCCTTGGCAAAGTCACAAGAACTCCTTGAATGTTTTTGGCCTTTTTAAGTATGTAAATGAACTGAAATTGAAAAAGACACGAGTAAATCTCAGCAGACAGCCAGCAGCCCTGCAGACAAGCTGCCAGCCTTCTGCTGCTGTCTCACTCCAACTTGCACGTAATGTCGGTCTCTGAGCAGTCTGCCTAACAGGTAGATAGTTGTGTTTTTCTGCAGATATCAAGCTGTGAGCTCAGATAGGTCCAGATTCTTGTATGTGTTTTTCTCTGAGCTTAACCGTTAGTAAAAGGCACCGAGACGTGAAACAAAACAGAGACGTCACCTCTTCAGCTTTGTTGTTTTCGCACATTAACGTGACAGCAGTACACTTCTGCCCTTGGGGAGAATGCAAGGAAAATATTTAAATTTACTAATTAATGAAAGCGCCACTCATTATGCAACCCAACAGCTAGGAGCCAAGAAATGTCAAATATAGCCTGAATCAACAGGGTTTTTCTCGACGTGATCTCGATCACCTCCTCGGCTCTTTGCCCTGATAACTCTGCGTGTTCGATGAGGCAGAAATGTAGGAGACGCCGTGAGCAAACATGTGGGCGTGTGTCTGAGTTTGCAATTAGGACCGATGTGATAGCTTGTCTATCAGAGCGGCATGCGGCACTAATGGGCTTTCATTCGACTGCAGTCGCTCACTCTGTCTGGATGTTTCCATTTTGCTGTGTGAATAAATGAGGAAATTTGCGCAGATCAGATGCAATCATGACAATTAGTACATCCAGTCATACTTCCACACACGCACAAGATCAGATTATAATACGTTAAGTCTGTAACTCTAATTCTATTAATATCACTGAAAGAGAATATGAAATCCCACACAGTTCATCACTTGTATGTACTCTATCAAGGACTGTTAAGACTGTTCAGGTAATGTTCGACTAGCAGCACTATGCAGCCTACAGACGGGGTGGGGGGGTGATACGTTTTGACCTAAGAGTGATGGAAAGGAGTTATATAGCCTTGTGTATACAGACCAACCAGAATAATTTAAAAAAGCTTAACATCACACCATAATGGCTTTAAAGTGGTAACCTGGAAGATTTGAGTTACATTGTATCTAAAGGCATCTTTGGCGATAAACTGTGATTGCATGCGTGCGTTTAGACCTCATCTCCCACAGTTCATGTCAAATCCAAGCAGGGTCAACAGTATGAGGTCGATAGATCGTCTGTGGAGTTTTAGTTTTCTTTGGACCTGTACTTGTACTTGAACTGTCGTCACCTGGATGCTGTATTTTCGTCATGCATTGATTAGCCATTGTAAATCATAGTCATATGAGTCTGTGGCATTAGCTCCACCCGCTCTCTGGGCAGACCAGCTGCTCCTGACTGACGTTAAAGGCGTCACTAACCGTGTGCCGCTACTGATTTTCAGGTGTACTGTTACCTCAATGTAATTTTACTCAGGTAGAAGTAAAATTATTGGTGTAAAAATGTACTCAAGTAAAAGTGAAGAGTAGCTCATTTAAAATGTAATCAGAGTAAAAGTTATTTAGTTACTTTTGGTGCGGTTGGGAAGGGTGGGGGGCATAATATCATCTCTCCATCTCCATCCATCTCAGTCTCTGCGGGATAACGTCTCTTTACTCTCTTGGTGTGTGTGACAGACTGTTGTTCACAGCCAGAGCCAATCAGATGGACCGTTACTGGCACGCAGTCGCAGCATCAGTTCATAGAAAACTTGGAGAAACTTATTGTTTCAGCTTTTTTTGAACTTTGTAATTGGAGCTATTTTAAATATAGTGCAGTTACTTTAAAACAGCATTTACTCAAGTACAAGTAAAATTACTTATTTTGAAAAATACTCAAAAAAGTACAAGTACACATAAAAGCTACTTATTTACAATATCTTGATTATAGTACTCGGCAAAGCTGCAAATACAAGTGCTGTCATCGTTGGACCATCAGCTCAATCAGCATTAAACTTAACAGACATTTCTCTAAATGAAAATCTTTGAGATTGCCACTTTAAAGGTGCAGTATGCATTTTTAAGCAGCAATTTTTGTTTACTTTTTTCGCTCTAATTAAATTACAGATGTAAAAATAGAAATTTAAAGCAAAACAAGAAGTCATGTTAGCTCTTACAAACTGCTGTTCCATGTATCAAGAACTCAGTTTTGTTTGTTTATGAGCCTGTAAAATTGTTGCATAGTGCACCTTTAAGGATTATTAAATGATTTTTACAGATCATTCGCATGTTACAATGAAGTCTGTAGTTGTAAGAAAGTCGAAGTTTCTCTAATCTTATCATTAAAAGCTATCCAAGAATACCAAATGATCACAATTTTCAAACATCATAGATTCAAAAAAGGAAAAACACAGTCAAAAAACGTACGCAGTTAACAAGTGAAATGAATCTGAACGAGAGCACCGTAAATGTACAGAACCATTCTCGTCATAAGACTCGCTGGCTGTCTGGGGACTGTCAGCAGAGGACCCCTAAATATGTAAGCCTCTAACAGAGAAAATATCCACGTCAATGTCACCACGTCAAACGAGTCGAGCTTCTAAATTTACTGTGTTTCTCTACGAGACGCGCGTCTGCCTCTCAGCCTGACACATTCATTTATATCCAGGATGGCCTTGAGAGTGTGCTGGAGAGTGATAACCTTGCAAGAGGCCGGTACACTCTCATTCACAAAGTCCACCCATAGTGGATGACAGCTCAAGGATGACTGCCATTCACTCTTATGGATTATCCTGGCTCTCTTTTGCTGCTCATGCTGAAGGTCTGTGAGCCTCATTGAAGTTAAGATGTGTTTAAAAGAGCTGCGTCGACTCATCTGCTCGGACAGGCCGAGGCTTTGACACACAGATGTAGAAAGAATGTATTGTAATTCAAGCGTCTTGGATCAATACGTGCATTCAGTTCTTTTTTTTTTTTTTTTTTGGAGTTACATCTCCTGTTTTCCTATAAACTCATTATGCAGCTTTCTTTCATCATAAAGCACTAACTTTGTGTTTTAATTGCTGCAGAGAAACTTCACGTACCCAGGTGTTATTTGGTCTAATTTGTTATTCCGACATCCTAAAAAGAAATACTTTCATAAAACTCAATGCACAGTAAATTGAGAGCGTTCTCCTTACCGAAGCTGCAAATTTTCTAAATCATCTCACTAGCTTAAATGAACTGAAGCAGCAGATTGTGAAACATCTTTTCCTACGTTGATGTCATTTGTTTGAAACTACATGACTTGCCAGTGCCCTTCCCTACTCGCTCATCCTTTGTAAATTTGAAAGTGATTTCACACCACAGTGCCTCAGATTAATATTTTTCACACAAATCAGGTCACTGTTAAATTCCCACAAGTACTCGGATATCTCTGAGGATCTTCCGCCTGCTCTAATGGGCCGTGCTTATGATCCGACTAAACACACACCTCCATTATCGCCCGTGACGTTTGCCTTTCCGTGTCACAGGTGGAGCTGACAGAGTCTCTTTCTGCTGAAAAGTGCTTTCAGCCACTGCACCACAATCTTCCTGTCAAGAAGGCAGCATTACTGTGAAAATATTCCTTTTTCCTAAAGGAGATGTGTTGTTGTCGTGGCTCAAGGTGTTGCAGTCTTTCTCACTGATTGCACACTTGTCTCAGGTTGTTGCTTGTCACTTTGGCAGCTGTTTGCTTGTGCTCAGGACTGCGATGCATTGAATCTGTAGCATACTTAGCTGTGGTAAACACCTATTAAACCCATTAATATTCTCCATACCTGTGTTTCTGAGACATTTTTATTCTCAACTGGATTGTGTCTGCTTTTGACTACTTTCAAAGGCTCTTTCAAATACGCTCTCGCAAAATGAAATGGATTCACAAGAATGTGTCATGGTGACATTTGTGCCATTCAAACCGACTGAAAGAAACCAAAACTTTCGAATATGCTGAAACACCAAGTACAAGGACAGTTTGAACTCACACATACTGGAAAGTGAACATTGCAAACAGAGAGCCACAGGGACAGCTGCTATACATGCACATAATAAAAGAACAACCCGACCCATGGTGGATGGTTAATGGTGTTGTTAATGGAGGATTAATGGGTTTATTTCATGACTGGAATAATGAGGTAGCCATTTAGCTTGTATTCATGTAAGTAAATATAAGGTAGTTTGTGCAAAAAGACTTCAAGAGTTTGGGGACATAAAAATGAACTAAGAGTAATCAGTTTTTAAATGAGACAAAGAACTTCTTAATACGACAGTTATGGCTTACGCCGTTATAAGCAAGAAAAAACATCCCAATGCAAATCAACAAATGATTTAATATTGCATTAGTTGAACTTTTTTAACCAAGACATTAAAAAATATAATTCGTTAAACAAAAAACACAACAGGGGAATATATTAACACAAACACACAAACAGAGACACACAGAAGTCCAAACAATCACATGTATTATTAAAAATATGAGCTGGTGGAAATGCTGCTCTCACATTACATTAACGCAAACATTAAAGCTGCCCTGATATTTTTTTCATGTTAATTAATGTGTAATGTGAACATGAGTTGCTTTATGAATCCACAGAGCGTTTCCACAGCTCCCTGCTGTCCCTCTCGCTTGTTGTTTTCATGGCTCTGATCAGCGTCGTTTCCAGCTGTTTGCAGCAAAAGACAAGAAAACTAAAAACTCGGCTGTGCGCTACCTGCTCAGCACCAAGTGGTCGGCAGACACGCAGCCAATGGAAGGTGAACAAAAGCAGGTAAAAGGGGAGTGGATGTGGGACTTTCATTAGTCAACTCTACATAAATGTTAATGTTGCTCTGTGTGAAAGTAAGTAGATAACTACATTAAGGTAATGTTAGTGCTGTTTAGAGCTTGTTTCACTGCCCACAAGCAGAAAAAGCCCCTAGATAAATAAATAAATGTACAGCTTTAAACAGAAGGTTTGTGCTGTACATGTTTTGATTAACGACCTTGAATAAGATGTACAGCAAACTGCAAAGTCTGATGCAATCCAAGACCATGAACCTTCCAAGGTTAGTTCTCTTTGTCACGTTGTCGGCTTTCACGGCAAGTTGAGAATTAATTTCGAGTCCTAACATTTACCTTGATTATATAGATAAAGAGATGTACAATCTTTATAAAGTCAGAGAATCAGATATGTTGTGGTGCTATTATGTAGTTAAGATTGTTATTTGAGATTTTGATTGTTACCGTTTGAATGAGTTTGCCAAGTATGAAGAAATAAACCCGATGATCTCGTGCTACAAACCAGGGATGTGGAGTTTGGAAGAAAAGGGCATTTCACAATCAGAGTGTGTGTAAGGAAGGGCGCTGTTGCGTTGCATTATGAAAAGTGTAGGATTGCTTCTGGAGCTGTTTTACATCATTGCCTCTGATACTTTGGACTGTGCTGCAAGGGTTTAACATCTTTTTTTCCCAAATATACAAGGTAATACAGCATGAAACTGCTGCAGCGATATTAAGAGGTCAACTTGCACTCAGTGTTTGTTTTTGTGGTGAAATCCAGTTATGATGGAAGGGGAATAGCTCAGAGTGATGTAACTGTATTACATGAGTCGGGATTTGATTTCTGTCAGTGAATCCTTTGCGTGCTTTAAAAACACGGTTCACCACCGGGACGCCGCCGAGCTGCTTAGACACAACAAACTTTCCTGTGAACACACACAAACAGATGTGTCAATACTCTTCAAAAATATCGTGCAGATGTGCTGGAATATAATCTATAGAAAAGTCTTAAAGGATTACAGGCCTCGCATGAAATGATTTGTACTTGTTGTGCTCTTAGTGTAAACAAAGTGTGTGTTTTTGTCAGGCTGGCTGGAGGTGCTACGGCACATTTTAATGCCACGGTTTATATTCATCCACGTCCTGCATTAGCATTCTGAGCTGTCCTGGTTTGTGACCCAAAGGTGTAAGCCGGGAGCGCTCAGATCGCTCTCATGATGTTTACTTCAGGTTTCTGCCCTGATGGCGACTCCCAGCCCGCGTGGATCAAATCAGTTCATGAAAAGACATAAATCTGCTTACAGCTGAAAAGTGCGGGCTTATCCCGATTTAAGTATAATGTATGAGAAGCATGTGCGACGACATGTGTGTCATTAGGTTACTCCTGACTGCTCCTCTCCAATGATAATGGAGGATTTTCATGCCGTCTAGATTATGCGCTGAAAATAATGCCCCAGACAGAGCAGCACAATAATCAGTGGCATAGTGACCATTTCATTTTCTTTCTTTCTTTTTTTTTTTTTCTGAGAGTGAAGGAGAGACCATCTGTTCCTCAGGACCAAACTAAAAGCAGCTGTGTTTTGAATTATTCATTTTTCTAACTGTAACACACTGCTTGAGACATTTGGTCTTGCTTTAAAAGCTTACCTTATGAGTTGAAGCCGCGTGTCTTTCCCTTACAGTCAAGGCAAGATAGTAATGGATCCCCAGAGAAACGAATATGGGAGTTATCTATATTGCTCTGCCTCGCTCTTTCTTTTAACTCGGGTCTTTCCCCCTTTAAATAACAAAAAAAAAGTCTGCCCATGGTCTTATTCTCAGCTTTCCGCCAACTATCATGTGCAACGGTCCTGATTGACACAGAGATTGTCCATTACCATATCACATGGGTGATTGCATCCTCCATACAGGCAGCTTCTTCTGTTAAGAAAACTCTGCGATATATGTGTTTTCTTTACCCATAGGAAATATGAGGCTGCTGCGTTGTGCTATTTGCAGAATGCCGGAAGAACAAATATCAATGGAGTGATCTGAAAGGCACAGGTTGTTATTTGAAAACGGTGTTGATGTCTTATCTTGGATTCAAAGTCAACCTTCAAAGAGAGATTACCCGTGATTTTCTGCTTCGCTGCACACAAATTTACCCAACACACAAAAAGCATCTGCAAAACAAGATATTCTCGCCCTTTGCTTTCCTGCTGTCTGTCCTGCTACAAAGAGATTATATGTTTTCATGAATGGTAGGTGGTCAGATGGATGGATAACATGTCCCCTCATCTCCACTTCACAGGGTCCAGGGCGCGGTTTGAAGACAGCGCACCCCGGATTGTGGAGGACCCCTCGGATTTGATCGTCTCCAAGGGGGAGCCCGCCACCCTCAACTGCAAGGCAGAGGGCCGACCCACTCCCAGCATAGAGTGGTACAAGGATGGCGAGCGCGTGGAGACGGACAAAGATGACCCCCGCTCTCACCGCATGCTCCTTCCCAGCGGCTCCCTCTTCTTCCTCCGCATCGTGCACGGGCGCCGGAGCAAACCGGACGAGGGCGTCTACACCTGTGTGGCCCGAAACTACCTGGGAGAAGCCATTAGTCGCAACGCCTCACTTGATGTGGCCAGTAAGGCTCTATGTTTTAGTTAATTGTCCTGTTAGTGTGTGTGTGTTTTTATATGTTGACGTGTGTGTGTGTGTGTGTGTGCACAGGATGCAGATGCTTCGCATTTGCTGTGTCCCAGATCTTTTTGCAGCCGTCTGGCAGCTTTGTGGAGGTCCACTGGAGAGTTTGCTCTGCTAATGATGACATAAAACAACTCGACTGCAGAAAGCAAACCCTGAAAAGATGGTGGACATAAATTCAGTAATAAGTAACGGCCTGTGGATTTGATCCTAATTTTAGGCTGCTGTGACAGCATGTACTTTGTCTTTAGCCCTTTGGTGTTTTCTTGCTTTCTTAACTTTACTTTGGTGTAACTTTTATTTATTTCAGCTCGAAAAGAGACTCCACGATGAACTTAAACATCTTTGGCACCTTTTGGTTATTTAACAACTTAGCTTACTTTGGCAAACCAGTCATAAATTAGTATGACAGGTGTTGTTAAATTTGGAATATTTTGGTTAAATTTGTCCGATTTTCCTGCAGGTGAGAAGTTGCTGAGCTACTGTGAAGGTTTAGTACTTTTTTTTAACACTCAGGTTTTCTTTCGACATCAAAGGTAAATTCAGGTGTTTTTTCTCCTGGGTGTCTGTGTGATTAGATACAGTTGATCCACGAGTAATGGGTGCTAAAAGCAAATCAGCTATCAGCCCTGACATCAACATTTTCACTTTAAAGTGGTAATCTCAAAGATTTGAGTTACATGGTGTCTGTTGGCATCTTTGGCGATAAGTTGTAATTGCAGGCGTACTTTTGGACCTCATTTCACAAAGTTCATGTCGAAGCTAAGCAGTGACGACCGTATGATGTCAGTAGATAGCCTGTTTCCCCCTTCTTTTCCTTTGGATCTGTACTTATAATTGAACTGTCATCGCCTAGATGCTGTATTTTCTTTCGCGTTGATTGTAACTCACAGGAAATGAAAAGGATGTACACTGGTCAGACACAGCCTTCGGTGTTTGCTCCACTCAGATCAGCCCCCGTTGACCGATGTAAATAGCGTCACTAACTGTGTGCTGCTGTTGATTTGGCGAGGAAATGTCGCCACAGACACCCAGATCATGGTACCCAACAATGTCGCAAATATAAGTGCTTTCATCAACGGGCCATATGCTCCATCATCATTGTTTAACCTC
>JAPZDX010000023.1:18700791-18716181 GCA_029783625.1 Naso annulatus | reverse complement strand
AATATTTGGCCTTGCTTACAGTAATATAATATATTGCAATATATTGTATCGGAATCCCTGTGTTATGATACGTATCGTATCGCCAAATTCTTGCTAACACACAACCCTAGCTGGTTGACATTTGTTTGGATTAATCGCCTTAAGATTAGGTGCAATTAACATGTTAAGTGCTAGCATGCCAATATTCCAAACCAAGGAACTGACCGTGGTAAACACTGAGGTTAGCATTTAGCATAAAGCACTGCCTTACAGCCTCATAGAGTCGCTGGCGTGGCTGCAGACTCCACCTCTTGTTTTACTTCCATTCATTACATATGAATAGTTTTTACTTGTTCATTGTTTTCCTTTGAGACAGACACTCATGTTGCCGTTACTCACTGTCTGTTCTTTAGCTCCGAGGAGGACGATGATGACTGGTGTCCTCCACTTCCTGCCAGAACATACCTGATGGACACTTCCAGGGAGGAGCTGTCCAGCCTGCCCTCCAAACCGGACGAGCTGTCCTACACAGCAACAATGATGTCTTCCCCTCAGCGGGACACTCACAAGCCCAGTGAGAGTCAACGGCTGCAGCACTTTGACCTCTTAACCCGTCAGCAGTCAGGCTCCCAGGTCTCCCAGTCCAACCCAGATTTGTTTACTAACACCAACACCCGGGAAGCCGCTGAGGTGTACAACACCGGCCAGTGGGGAGAAGATTTCAAGGGAGAAAACCTCGGCAAAGGTCAGTTCAAATTCAGTTTAATAACTCACATCTTTGGACATGACTTCCCGAGAGGCAGCGCACAACCACACAGTGTCATGTATAATTTAGCTTATGGTGTTACCTAACAGAACGAATTTGTAGATGAAAATCACGTTGCATTTATTCAAAGTGCAGCTCAGTGTTCTTTAGCGTCCTCTAAGTTTCCTGAGGATGACATCAGCGTGCTTGCTTGTCAGGACAATCTCAGACTCCTGCTGCCGAGTCGAACCCTGCAGCCGTGGCACACAGATCCAGGAGCAAGAAGAGAGCACCCAAGGATGGACAACCGAGGCGAGAGCTGCACAGCCAAACAGGTATGATACCCTGTTTGTTACACATCAAACTGCTGTTTTAATTTGGGATCAAAAGAAGGAGGAACACAACTGTGTGTAGGGAGTCCACCGCTTTGGTCCTGACTGAAATATGTATCCAAACAAATACTAGATGAATTGCTGTGAAAAGGGTGTACATTCACATCCCCACCAGGCTGAACTGTAATAACTTCGATGTTTCTGGTACTTTCCATCTAGCATCATCAGGTCAAAATTTGGGTTTGTTAAATACTTTGATTTATGTTCAATGCTAATGTCATTCTCATTTGTAATACTTTGTAGCATATGTAAGATAACATGCTAAACTAAGCTAAACATTAGCATCTTAGCATTGCAGTTGAGAGTATTTTAGCACAGTGTTGTAAGATTTTAAACCAGCTTTTAAACCTGCTTAAGGATTCAGTTTGCGGTATTTCTGGTCTAATCATTTTAACCAAGTCATGGAACTGCTGATGCCAAAGACTGTTCAAGGAAAAGTTTGACATTTAGGAAAACACACATTTTTTTTTCTTGCCAAGATCTTTACAGCAGTTATATAACGCCAGACTCTTTCTTGGCCGTGACCAGTAACATTTTGGAGTCCTTACTGTTTTTTTTGGCAACTTGTCATGTGAGAGAAGTAGTTTGGCACATTAACCCTGTAAAATTGTTATTTGTACACTTTGTCTTATGTATTGATAAAACAAACAAGAAATGATGTGAACTTTTAATGCGCTTGTGGGCATAATTTTTACTTTTGGACTAAGCCAGGCTAGCTGATTCCCTCTGTTCAAGTCCTAATGCTTAGCTATCAGACTTCTGACTGTATATAAAAGGCAAAGACATGAAAGTGGAATAAGTCTTGTCGTCTATTTTTCTGCAAGAGACAAATATTCTCACAAAAACAAACAAATTTCACTAAAGCAGTATTTCTGCCTGTAGTTTTAATCACCTTTAATCAATTGCAGAACTTCCCCCTCCACCAGCCCCTCCCCCCGCAGATGACTCCCTGCAGCTCTTGGCTGATGTTTTGAGTCGCAGCCGAACAGACGGTGACAGAAAAGAGGAGAGCAACACACCTACACTGCCGAAGAGAGGAGAGCATTTCTCACCGCAGAGGAGAGGACCCACAAAGTGGTCATCGCAGGGTAAGCGCAATATGTTGTACTCACCTCTATAAGCATCATGCCTTATCTTTCAACAGCAACAGAAGAAATGAAACCAAAACCCTCATACGCGTTAAGGGCTCTTTGCTTGCCCCGCTAACTGGCCACAACCAGTGATGACCGGTGCGGACTTGGACACAGCTGACACGATTGTGAAATCCTGTCTAAAGTCAAGTAGAGCATCCCAGCTTTTGGTTAGCTGAGTCATAACATTGCATCCCTTTTTTGGCATAAAATAACTAACTGACACCAAATGATAACAGAGACCATCTCTTGGAGGAAATTTATTTGGCGTGTAACCTTCTCTGATTTTGTAGTCTTGCCCATATCCCATTTGCTAACATTGGAGGGGATGGTATACATGATCTATACTGCAACCAGACACCAGGGGGCGAACAAAATGTTTGGGCCTTACTGTAAAGAAGCTATTATATCGACCATCTTTTAACAGTCAGTGTTCAATGATAAAAGCACAATTTCTGGTCCCAGAAGCCATTTCCTTCAACAGCTGGTGCCCAAATAGACATGTACTAATATTATTGTGATGCTTCATACAAATCCTTTGAGCTTAGAAAGCACCAACTGCCACCAGTGTATGCACATTTGTTGTCTAATAGTGGTAGCTCTGCTTTTAATAGCAGGGGGTCTCTTTTCAGCCTCTCCATCACTTACGGTTTAACCTACATAAACACAGCTGTAACTTTGAGTGATTTGTTTGTCATCCGCAGATGAGAATGTAATCCCATATGGACAGTCCAGCTTCCTGCCCCAGGTCCAGATGACAGGCTACGGGTCCCTGGGTGGAGGAGTCTTTTCACGGCCCTCCACTGCCGGGCGGAGGAGAGATGAGGTATGTCTGGACTTAAATTAGGAACTGCTGAACAGACAGTCTGCATGGTTTGAGTCACAATCAGGTCAGCAGCAAACTGAGGGCAGTTTAAGCTGTTTCTGAGCTTCTTGAAGCAATTAATGTCAGAGGTTTTGCTTGTATAGAAGTAGTTAAAGGACCATACCAGTGTTACTACATGTCATCGTCCCCTGTCATCATCGGCCACATACTGTAGGTTACCTAAACTCCACCCATTTTTTTCCAAAATTGCTTAATCTATGAGATTTTGTGTTTTTCTGCATTTCGTCCCTATTCACTAAATGTTACAGAAAGTACCTGAAAATGTGTGACAACATTTAAGGACATGTGTGTCAAAATCCTTCTTCATGCTGATATTTGAGCTTGGAAAGCAGCACTAGTAAGGAACTATTTTTCCAGGCGTAATAACTTTTGTCTCCACAACTCCCCCCCTCTCTCTCACTCAGGGATTTTTGATCGAATAAACGCAGACGTTCCCTTAAGAAGAGTGAATTACCTATACATAGCAACTTTATTGTGTCCTGTAGTGTTTCTATAGGACAAAAATAATTTTTTTGTCTTATAGAAACACACAATAAATGTAGTCAAAATAGACTGGTATGGTCTTTTACATAATATACCGACTTAAAGGCAGTTTCCGTTTGTTTTGACCTCAAACTTCCTGATGCATGTCAGGAAATCACAAGATATTTTGATGTTCTTATTAAAGTGTGGGAACATATGAATAAGGATGGTGTTTTTTAAAAGCATGTCACTCATTACCTTCTTTTTTTTGGATTAAAATATTTTCAAAACAGGGAATCGAAAAACTCTGCTTATCAGTGTAAATCTTGTGACATACTGTTTGTGTCAGGAGATAACTTACATGAAATAAAGGAACACAACTTATGATTCAATCAAAGCACAAATTTTAACCGAACATACAGAAATTCTGGTATGAAAAAACAAAATATCTGTTTCCTGTCTGTTTCTGTAGCATTTTTTCTCATTTTGTTTTAATCGTACATCACATATTCCCTCTGCCAAGAGTGAAAAATGTATTTTGTCTTTTCTTTAAATTGTCTTCCTTTCAGTCTCCCTTTTTTTTGCAACAATTTAAACTAACCAAAAAAATAGTTGGATCTAAATTTTAAAAAATTGTTAACCGTTTATTTTTGAAAGGATAAAATGTCCTCTTTAGAGAACCTCATAATGACAACTGAAGATTATGATTAGAACAAAGAAATCTCAAAGAAATTTCTCTGTGTTTTGCACTGTCCCAATGTTTCCTTTCAGAATCTCATGTAGACGGATGGCGATTACAAGACATGACATCCTCCTCCTTCCTCCATGATTTTCTGTCTTTGCGAATCATCGATCAGTTCTAATGGTATCTCATGAAAAAACTGAAGAATATAGGGAAAGCGTCAAGGCCAGCCATCTGCCTTTTCACAAGCTGTTTTTATTTTATCTGAGTGGTTTTAATCTTTACTTTTTGTGATTTGCTTCGCCCTCCCTCCATGTATATAGACATCCTCGCAGTTTTTTAAAGATAGGATCAGATATATTGCTAAAAATGGATCTGGGTTTGAAAATTCTGTATTTTTAGCCAATGGGAAGTAAGTGTAACTATGACATTGTTGTACAGCAGATTAATGAATGTATCTTCTGTTTACTCCTGACCATGAAACCATTATGATGATGATGATGATGATGATGATGTATATGTGTGTGTGTGTGTGTTTCTGTGTGTTTGACGGGAGACTGGAAAAGACGTGAAGCAGAAGATGTGTTAATAAACCATCATATTTGTGCGTGAGTGTGTGTGAGTGTGTTGGTGCATGTGTGTAGTGTTTGTGCGTGTTGCTGTTGTTATCTCTCATCTCTGTGTGCCTGTGTACTGTGGCATCCCTGTAGATCACCAGTGTGTTAGTAAGATTTTTAAACTGACCAATAAAACATTTATTACAAAAAATGATTCTGTCCATGTGTGAATTACACTGAATATTACAGAAAGATTTGCCTGATGTCAGTCAGAATTGTCAATTTATTAGAGTCAACTGAACAGTGAAGTGGGCGGATTCAAAGTTCTGGAGGCAATGGAAGGATTGCAGCAATCTTGGTTGTGTTGGTGGTTGGTCCACCCTTTTATACTTCAAAGAAGTAGGCTAATGGGTTGGTAAATATGAATTTACCATTAATTCGGTGTAGACAGTCTTGTCTCTTAGTAACTGTGGTGATTTTTCATCCAGCAGCAGATAATTATGTAAAATAATGGAGAAAAGAAAATCACAAATTAGCAATTCGTGGTCTCGGTTAGCCTAACTGCTTTATCCCCTCATGTAGATCAGAAACTGTCAAAGCAGCCTTCTCAGACTGAGGTGTGAGCTGGACATGCAGGATCATTAATAAATAAAATTGATAAGTTATGGCAATTGCCCCAGTGTTTTAGAGTAAACAAATTTCAATCTGATCCCGTCTCAAGTGCTCAGTTCAATGCAGAGGTCAGACCACAACATATTTTTGTCTGTTAAAATGTTCACTCTGTCAGATTAGGTGATAAAGAGTCATATATTTTTGCCTTGTCGGACCAAGAGACATGACAGACCACGTTGTTCCCCAATCAATCATTGTTTGCAGTTCACGACATGCGTGGAGTCAACGGCAAGGCAGCGCTCGCCACTACTAGCCTACTACTATTGACATGTCGTTGTGAGAGATAAACAAAAAATCAAACATGCTAGTGTTTTTGTCCTGAGGTGTCCTAGCACCGGTTGTCTTCCATTATGACACACTACACAAGATGAAACAATCGATTGTCCCACCTGATGCCCACCTGACGCACTACGTCTTTCTGGTTGAGCTGTCATCGGGCTGATATTGTGTAGTCTGACCTCGGCATAATTTGTAAAGCCGAAGCTCAGGATTTATGTGTTCACACTGCACAGTCCACTCGTCAGCCACCACCTGAGTGCACACTGTGTAACGGCTTTTCGGCTATCCTGGCTATTGACAGTTGTCAATAAAGATTCATATGAAAGCTCAGAGACAGGCCAGAAACAATACTAACAAAGGCAGAAGCATGCTGCCTTGATAATTTGTGCTATCCTGTGTGCCTAAACCTCTAGAAAAAGACATGCCGGTGTTGTGCCAAAGTAGTTACCTCTGATAAAAAATGTGCCCCCACCACTCCGTTCCTAGCAAAAGTAATTGGAGGGACACACATTTTGTCAGATTGAATTTTTGCCTTGCCAAAATATGTATCCTCTCTCTATGGTGCACAGTGTCTGTCCAACCACCAATTATTTTACACATATGTCAGATTATTCCTAACAACCTTGGAGAATATAGAAAAGTTTCTTTTTTCCCTAACCAAAGTTATTGGGGGGGAAACGTAATCTGTCAAACTGAATTTTTGGCCCACCAAAATATATGTATCCCCTCATATTTAACTGCAAAGTATCTGTCCGACCATCGACGGTTTTTACACATACTTAACATCCTTTCTAGCAACTGTGTAGAATATAGTTTCTCTTTTTCCTAGCCAATTTTTTTTTTTAATCAAGGGCAACTACCTTGGCACAACACCTGGCACATATGTAACGTTATTCGCAGACTGGGATATGTGGACAGTGATGGTATGGCTTGTCCATTTTGCAGAGAGAATTGGAGGTAAGTTAGCTACTTTACTGTTTTAAACTTGATAGCTAACATTAGCCATGATCTATTACTGTACAGCTTTTTTACTTGAGTCAAAGTATCAGACTCAAGTATTACAACACTGGGTTATCCTGTAAAAGAATAAAAAGAGATCTTTAAGATAAGATGTTGTGAGGCGTAACCAAAACCTCCCCTTCAAAATTAAAATGACTAAACAGCCACAGTAATAGGCCTTCATAAATTTTAAAATGAAGTGATAATGGTGAAAGTTTGAAAAGCACATGTAAAACAAATCTTAATCATGTTATCAAAAAATTGGCCTTTTTTTCTCCTAAAAAAACATTGCAGTCAACCTCAGTTGTATTTTTTTGTTTAGCTCTCATTAGCATGCTAACAGAAAACATACTGCTACCTGCTAATCATAATCATGTTAGCATTGTCATGACGAATAGGTTTGCACACTGACATTCTCATTTAGCTCAAACAATATCCCTGTTTCTAGTCCCAAAGAATTTTTTAAAATGTTTTTTAGGATTAGCAACATGGTAGAGATATGGACGTGTGCCTGCTAAACACCAGCATGTTGGCATTGTCATTGCAGTCACATTGTCACGCCAGCAATAGCAAATTGCTATGCTAAATGTGTGAGTAGCATGCTAAGAGGAGCCTGACAGAGATGTTAGCATGTCTTTTTTGTGGCCTATGGTTCAAAAAAATGTTTCAATATTTTTAAAGATTATTTACATGGTTAACATGAATACCTGCTGAACACCAGCATGCTTATAGTCATTCAATCACGTCGCTGACATTAGCATTCAGCGCAAAGCCCAGTGCCTAAATGGCAAGCTGAGTGGAGCTGCACAGAGCTGTTAGCGTTTTGCTTGTATTGAATTTTGTTGGATTTGTATGGAAAAATATTCTCCCATACTTTAAAGATGGGCTACCTTGATATAATTCTGGTATAAACCATTTGAATAAAGTGAGCTAAACAGCCTTTTTTTGTGAAACTAGATGTGTGTTGAATAATTCAGGTGCATTTTCCAGCACATGAAGAGAACACAGAGAGTAAAAGACGAAAAAATGGAAACTAGTGAGCTCAATTTTTTCCGTCAGAGCCAAAATTCCCTGAGGTCTGAATGAAGTCAGAGTTTGTTATCTCATGTTTCCAGTAAAGTGACTTCTCTGACAATGTATTGTGTATGTGATGCCTTCTTTGATTGCAGTATTGTAAGAAGGCATGTTTGTGAATGTGGCTTAATGAAAGAAACGCAACCCTCACCCCACTGTACAACTCTTGTGTGTGTCAGCGATGGGATATAAAGAGGCTTTCGTCATGCCTTCACCTTCATGTTCAGATCCTTTCATTTAAGTCCTACAGTGCTTTGGCAGAGAGGCTGTTGTAGAGTGAGCGACGCCACTGCCTTTGCACTGAAAGCACACACTGGGTCCCACTAGGCTCGGAGGATAATGGTAATCCGATGCAATTTGAAGGGGTTATGCAATTTAGAAGGGTTCTCCAATTTTATGCTTTTAGGCCTGGAGCATGGATTAGGGTCTCTGTGGTGAACACATCCCCTCCCGCACAGACAGCTCAGCTCGGCCAGCCAGTCTGACACTGAGGCCACTTCATGAGTCTACAAATGTATTAAACTGGATCAACAGGAAGATTTTTTTTCCTTATAGAAACTAATTTCGGTCATTTAGATTACTTCAAAGATCCCCCCCCAGACACATTTTATGATAAGGCTTATTCTCTGTTTATGGATAATTCATGTCTAATAAAATTTCCTACAAAATGTTTAGCATCCAGTTAGAGAATTAAGTACATTTCTGATTAAATCTAGATATTACAAATGTGCAAATGTTTTTTAATTTTTAAATTTCTGGATGCAATGTGTCTTCTACTCCACTAAACAAACAAACAAACAAACAAAAAATCATTCCCAGTGTATGTACACAGGAGGATTTAAGTCTTTGAATTGCATTTTAGACCAATATTGGCTTCCAAACTAGTTGTTAGCTGAGCAAAACTGGTGAAAATCTAGTAAAATCTGCTCCATGTCTAAATAAGTCTTGAACTGAGATTTTACGTGAGCACGGAGATCTTTCCCCCCTTGGGCACATTAATGTGAAAACAGCCTTCTCACACCAAAACTCTGCACATTCATCATTTTGCACAGAGGAGCTCAAACATTCAAGTGAAGTGACAATCAACAGAACACATTTTATGACAAAAATAAACTAGAACAGTGATTCTTCTCAGACTGTTTGTTTGCCAGGGGGGACTTCTGTAGTAACATGGAAAGATGGTGAATTAACTCAGCTAATATAAAAAATAGATTAAATTATGATTTGATAAATTTATATGTTCTGAGGTCAAGGGTAGCACAAGCACAGTAACCAATAAACTAACAGCTACAGTGAACAAGCCTCCAGCCAAACCAGAATAACTTTCAATGACTAATGCTGTGATTAAGATCATAAAAACCAGCAGAAACATGAGCAACATGTTCAAACAGAAAGGTAAAAAAAATTACTGATATTAAAAACCAAGCCCAAGCATCATTAACTACAAAATCATATAAGCTGAGCTCTGATGCCAACAGGCAGATTATACTGCTCAAGTGTCCTAAAGCAAGATGCTCTGTCTGTATCTGTATCTGACTCTGTATGTGGGATCCATAAATGCACCAGGAGCTGCTGCTGTCATTATCATTATGTCCCAAATGAGAGAGGATGGACAAGCTAATTTTAAATCTCTTTCGACAGAAACACAATGCGACGAACACACGTGATTGAAAGTTAACAAAAAGGCCAGAAAAAGAATTATTGAAAAAGCATAAAAAGCAAGAGAGTAGCTGTAATCTAACATCGGCCCAACATAATTGAGCAAAAGCCGTTGGTGAATCAGATAAGTTCCTGGCCTCAATTTGAAAGAATTGAGAATTAATTAAAGCATTCAGCATCACAAGAAATCGATCAAAACTCATTTGAATAAGTAGCATTAAAAACACATAATCTGCATTTAAAGGAGGATTAAGAGTGTTAACGTTCAAACAAAATCAAATGAAAAAAAGTCCAACTAATGATTCAGTCTCTGTAAAATTGACTCAAAGGCCCCATCTAGTGGCCGTAAGTGAGACATGCACGGTAACTGACTCAAAGCGACTCAATGCAATGCAATGGGTTTGGTTGGTCAAACATAAATCCTTTAGATGTCCTTAAGTTTTGTGAAACTAGATTTAAGATAAGTATTTTTTTGATATTAAGCAGGTATAAGAGCACAGTCACATCTGCAAAACGGACAGAGTATTTACTGTTTCAAGGCTTTATTTTAACTTTTTAAAAAAAGCCATCAACAGAGGCAGTAGAGAGAGAAAATCAGCGGCTAACTTAACCGTGGACTGGTGATTTTTGAGCAGACATCTGACTTGTTATAGATGAAAAGCACAGGTGCTACTTCTAATGTTAACGAGGGCCAGTATGAGCCACCATTTACAATACAAGGACCCTGAAAATGAAGCAGCCTAGCGGGACTCAGTCATCATTAATCTTATTATTTACACCTGTGCCTTTCCTTCAGTGACATGTCACAGTGACCTTTGAACAACAAACACTCGCAATGAGAAACACCACAATACATGAAAAAAATACAAAACGTAATTGTAGAATATAATAATATCTGTATTAATACAGACTCATTTTGTATTTTATTTGTTCAGTTTAATGTATTTGTTTAGATTTGTTGTCCGTATTTGTACTGTGAGCTGCTCTATGTTTAAATACATTGAGTATACTGAAAACTAGGGTCAAACTCCTAATATGATTTAACATATTTGGCTGATGAAGTTAATCAGTGGGCGAACGCGCAATTTATGAATTTATTTTGAATTTTTAAAGAAACATTAGAAAGCCTGAAACTGCAAATAGGCCCATTTTTGGAGGAGCTGATGTAAACTGGGTCAAGTTGCTTTTTCCTATTTATCCCAAACTCTTCATAATTAGCTGTATTCATATCGTGTTAATCATGTCTAAATACACTGACCTTTTTTTCACAGCAACACCTCTTCATGTACAGTATGCTTCACCAGTTACGCCATCAAAGTGCAAATTAAATACCTTTTTCTCACCCATATTTCTTTAACGCCTTCTCTCATTACAAGATGCTGCAACAAACTCAAACTGTACAAACCCACAACCGCTAACCACCTACCTGCCAGCCTGTCATACTCCAGTGAACCAAGTTAATTATAATTGTCTTGTCTTGTAAATTAAAGCTGTTCGCTGTGTTCAAATTCACAGCTACATGTGCTGCATTTTGTAAATATCTTAACTATTTCTTCTGTGTAATTAGATAAATTCCACTGGGCCGGGCTGTGTGCCACTTAAATGACAAGACATTGAAAATATGAGATTAAATTTAAGATGAATGAATCAACCTCCAATTTGTCTTTCTGCTGTTATTATGAAGGATTGAAAGACATTAAACTGTAGTGAGCGCAGCTGCGGCAGCTCTTCATCATTTGTACGACGTGCCTGGAAAAAAAAAAAGAGAGTGATTTTATGTAAATGAGCACGTTGCACAACTGAAATATAATCATTTGTATGCACGGCAGTACAAAACTGTATTTAAAGGCAGAAATGACCTGATATTTACTGAAATAATGTCGCTTTTTCCATCAGTATAATAGACAGAGGGATTCACCTAAAGGACTCAGTTTTTAAATTATTACAGCTAAAAATATTCTATGTCAAATGAACTTTTCCAGCAGTGGCAATGGGTGAGCCTGTTGCAGGCCATGAGTTTACTGTGCAGCATTTTGAATTAAAAGCCCTGTGTCATCAGTATTACTGAGATGTGCGCAGCGCTTTAACAGTTTTGTATTTTCAGCAGATTCCTTAAAACACAAAACTCATCCTCTGTGATTGGTTGCGGCTCAGCAGGCTCCATTGTTCCATCAGGCCGTTTGTTCGCTTGGTTTCCTACGCACAAACAAAACTTTCCTGCCACTCTGGGCGATATTGGGCTCCTCTGTGCTTTGACAACCCGAAATATTGGAATCTCTGACTTTTTCTGCAGGAAAAAAAGATAAAGGTAGGTTATAAATATGAGAAACACCATATGTAAAAGAGTGTTTGTGTACATGTGTAATATTTCAGTTTAAAAACAGATAAGAAGTTCTGTTTTGTATTGCCACAATGGATTGTTCTTAACATATTTTCCCCTCTAAATAGAGAGGAATTTAAACTACACTTGAAAATGATTGAAACCCTTTTGACATATTGTTAAATGCACTATTGAGTCAAGTTAAAAAAAACTTTTTTTGATGTGTTTTGCATCCTTTTATACACCTTTTCCATTGTTTTGCAGCGCATATTTGGCATTTTCGGAAGCATGCTGCTCTGTGTAAGCATATAAAGTGAATATCTTAGGTTTTAAAAAATGCATTTTTATGGAGTCCCAGCCTGGGCAGTTAGAAATTAATGATTTGACAGACTGAGCGTGTCTCTCAGTGTTAGTGTGTAATAGGTAATGTTTCAATAATCAGATGTTTCCAATTCCAGCATAACATTTGTGGCATCCTGTCAAATTCACATATATATTGTTTCATTCATATCTAGTGTCTCTCCACACTTGGCATCAGGAAGTAGCTGCTGTAATTGGCATAGCAGAGGGCCAGATGTGGTGAGGCCCTGACCTGCTCTCTTCTCTGTGTGTCAGTCAGTGTTTTTTTGGCAGGATGTACAGCTTCATGGGAGGTGGGTTGTTCTGTGCCGGAGTCGGGAACATACTCCTCATTGTCTCCACGGCAACTGACTACTGGATGCAGTACCGTCACTCCAGCAATTACATGCACCAAGGCCTGTGGCGATACTGTGTGCCCGGGAAATGCATGACGCACACAGACAGCATTGGTAACACCCGTGGCAGACCTTCATTTATATTTATTATTTCGCTGACAGTCGGTCCGTGACCTCACCGCTAACCCTGATCAACAGTGGGGTTGCTTTAAAGATATGTTGGGCTAAAATATGAAATTCAAGTGCAGAGAGTATGGAAATTACATTACTGTCATGTAAATGTTGTCAAGAAATTTCCAAAAAAGAAATTATTATATTATATGATTTCTGCATATAAGTATTTTTAGCTTTTTTCAGCAATAGTTATATAATACATTTTTAAAATAAAAGTGTTTCATTTGTCAGTCATTCACACTAAGCATAGTAAATTTGTAGAAGTGCAATTGCAGTGCCCAACACTAGATGGCAAGCTAGAGCTGAAGAAAACCAGGAATACCTTTAAAAGGGAAACATCCTACCTACACTAAATGACATAGGTTGGGTGCATAAAACTAAAAAAATTTTAAGGATTTTGTCTCATTTAGAAATGGAATTCTAGCCTCTTTGGTCTCAAAGATCTTTTCTCCTCTCACCTCAGCGTACTGGGACGCCACCCGGGCCTTCATGATTCTTTCCCTGCTGGCCTGTTTCATCGGCATTGTGATCGGTGTCATGGCCTTCATCCACTACTCCTCCTTTGACGGGTTTGACAAGACATTTGCAGCCGGCATCCTCTTCTTCATTTCCTGTAAACTCCTCAGTTGTACATACACACAAGCCCCTCGGAAGTGCTGACCTTCATCACTCAGACCCAGTCATTTGATCTGTTGTGCAGGCTTCTTTGTGTTGCTGGCCATGGCTGTCTACACAGGAGTGACAGTGAACTACTACGGTAAACGCTATGGCAGCTGGCGGTTCTCCTGGTCCTATATAATGGGCTGGGTGGCAGTGGTGCTCACATTCTTCTCAGGTATGCCTCCGACATTGACAAATGAAGACACATGCTTGTGCCTTCCTCTCATGCTTATAACCTTAATGTGATTTCTCTCTTTATCAGGTATCTTCTACATGTGTGCCTACCGGATGCACGAATGCCCAAGAAACTCTAACTCACGCTGACCTGCCAAAGTCCTCAACACACACATACACACATCAGTACTGGCTCATAATGTATGGCCAAGAGGAACCAATCACCACCCATGAACTTTTCAACTACTTCCTGTTAAACTGAATATTCATGAACAAGCAAAATAAATGGAAAAAAAAAAAGACTACCGTTTGTACTGTCTCTCTTTATTAGTATTAAAGCTTAAATAATATACAGTATTGATGTGCAGGTGTATAAAAGTATCTGTGACAGCAGTATGTGGCTGATACAGCGCCTTGTATTAGGTATCAAATAATGAATTTGTCAGTTTAAAACCACACCAGACCAATAGGGCAAACACTTTCAATTAGAGGGGAACATGTGTGACGGACCTTATTAGTGTTCGCCATCAAGTGTGTGGTTACAATGTTAAAAATCAACAGACATCTTATGCATATATTAATGTAAATAATTTCGGGGAATACCAACACATAGAAATGATAAAAAGGTGTGATAGTAAATGCATGACTGAAAAAATAAAAAGATGAGCAATGACCCCAACATAAAAAATATATATATATATTTAGTTTCCCATTTCCCCAAATTTTGAGAAATACCAACTCTGAGAGAAAAGCATACCGTGATAATGCAAACATTAACTGGTCCAACTGAACACAACACAGATGGCTGGAAAGACCATCTATCAGAAAAGCCACAGAGGAAGCGTTGCCTCACGTCTGGCTTATAAAAATTAATAATACAGTCCCGAAACCTTTTTAATGGCACTGAGTATACTTAAATAACTGTAATACTTAAAAATGGAACAGTCCCTCACACCAGCCCTTAAATGAGGAAAGAGAAGAAGCTTGTGCTTGTCTGGTCGTGTTTAGTCGACCTCCTCGATGGTGGGGCCGGATGACGCTCCTCCTCCAGGAGCACCACCAGCTCCAGGGAAGCCCCCTGGCATCCCGCCTGGCACTCCACCTGCACCTTGGTACAACTTGGTTATGATGGGGTTACACACTTTCTCTAACTCCTTCTGTTGATGGTCAAGCTCATCTTTTTCTGCGGACTAAAAAGAGACAAAGGTAAATATAAGTATCAACGTATTAGCACAATAGTTATTTTAAAATCTGTTCTGCCAAGTTTATGGGCTCTATTTTCGTACTGGCGCAAAGTTGGTCTAGATGCAGGGCCAGGTGTTTTTGTAATTTTGTGCAGCGCAAGTAGCTTTTTTTCTCCACCTGCACCAAGTTGCTATTTTCGTCAACCTGGCGGTGTGGAGCTGGTTGGGACAGCCAACAGAGTCTGGGATGGTAAAGGTGCGCTGTCACAGTGCAAATTTAGTGTCATTTTTGAAGTAAACTTTCACTAACTCCTTAACCGTCCTGAACCAGGTCTCAAGTGTAGTGCAGCCGGTGAAGAGCTATTTTTGTGGCTTTAGTGGGTAAGAGCGCACATGAGCATACCTATCCCAATTTCCAGAGGCAGGTTGAGTGGATATTCTCCAATTTATTTGCACACATATATATACCATTCATTTGAATGCAACTTATTATTAGGGCTGGGGTGACGCGTCGACGTAATTGATTACGAAAATACGTCGATTAACATAATTTGCGTCGACACGTCGAAAGGAGGAAGTAAGATGGCTGCGCCTAGTCAGACAAGTAGCATGGACTCCACCGAGCAAGCTGAAGCAAAAAAACAAACAAACAAACAAACAAAAAAAC
>JAPZDX010000023.1:18648347-18659705 GCA_029783625.1 Naso annulatus | reverse complement strand
TGTAAGAAAGAGTTGGCTGATAACTTTAATAGTCAGTAATTTTAATCAACTCATGAAGCTTTTGTTAGCCCCATTAGCTAGCTAGCTAGCGGTATCTATATCTGCTAGTTGTAACTTAATTTTTTCACTGTATGTAAAGGAGTCCTCGATTCTAACAGAACGCTTCTGTTAGCTGCTCTTTCCAGCTATCAAGAGTATATTTAAGACTCTTTGGTTTTTCTTATGTAAGAAAGAGTCAGCTAAAAACATTGAACAGTCAGCAGAAGACATAATTTTAACCAACCCATGGAGCTAATGTCAGCTTAACTAGCTAGCTAGCTATATTTGATACAATCTGCTGGTGTCACTTTTAAATTTAACAGGCAGATTTCACAGCTGGTGGTTAAAAATTAAACAACTACTTCATTTGACATCTATTTCCCTCTGTTTTAAAACTTCCATGAATTTCAAAGGCAAAATTGCTTTTGTATTTTCAGCTGTATATGTGCAGTGTAAGATTGGAAAGCTTGACACAAGTAGCAACAGTGACTTAGCTAGACAGAGCTTAGCCATCAGTCAGTTAAATCCAACAAATGCTACAAGGTTCAGAGCAAACAGGTTTGAGCATTATGTGATGACAGTGGAAGAACAAAGGGCTGAGAATGAGTTTGGCCATGTCAAAGACGCCATACATCTATCAAGACAAACAAGAAATCAAAGCAACAAAGATTAAATAAAATTAAACAAGAAAAATACATGTAGCATCTGATCAGACGGATACATCAAGTACAAAGATTAAAAAGAAACAATAGGGTATTAGCACTGGACATGCAGTGCATGCAGGTGCACCCGCAAGCAAAGAGCATGCTGTACCTAAAGAGATGCTCTACAAGAAATCCTTGAGAGAGAGGTGTGCAAACGGGTCCTGTCCAGGGGCTCGGAGAGGACTCTGGCTGGAAGGACTAGAGGCTGCGGAGGGCTATTTCAGGAAGAAATACAGGAAGTGGGAGGACCAGAGGACAAGTCAGAGAGTCAGTACAGTGACTGAAGGAGGGATGAGATTAGTTTGGAGACGCTGTGATGTATGAAAGGTTTAATAATAAGGAGTCGTTGGGGAAAATCAGGGAGTCAAAACAAGGGCGATGATTCACAGTTTTTTTCTGTTCCTTTCAGCTCATGTGAGTGAAGGGTCCATTCTCAAAACTGTCATCATCCTCAGCAGTCTTCACACCAACATAGCCTACACAGTGACTAACATGGTACACATCACAGCACAATGGATACACCTATTTACTCAACCTGATAACTGTACAAATAGATACTGACTTGACTGTGCATCAGCGTAGCGGAGCAGTCAGACTGCCGTTCACCCACCTGAGCACTAGACACAGAGCCAAAGGGGTTGGGTGGCCTCATCACAGGCTGGGAGTACATCATGGTGGTTGGATTCATCATCCCCATTGAGCCCATTTGTGGAGGCTGCAGTGTGTTACACAGCAATGAAAAGTTATTTCACTGATGGTGATTTTCACTCAGTTGTTTTGCAAATTTAAAGCCACTATGTGTGGAATGTTGCTGGGTAATATTTTTTAATTTGTTTTTTTTTTTGTTTGTTTAAAATTAATCCAAAATTAATTTAGTCAATTGACAAATATTCAGCTTTATCTCAAATTTTTTACATTTTTATACCACCACTGGGGGGCACCAGAGTCAAAAAAAATATTCTACCCATGCTGGCTTTTATTCAAATTAATTCAAGCTGCATTGTAAATATTAAAAATGACACTGCCTGTCAACTCGCAGGCCCATCAAGACCATTGCTAAATAAACTGAGGATCCTCCACTGTTTTGTGGCGAAAAAACTAATTGGTTATGCAGAACAGGTTTATTTTCATTTCCAAACCAAAAAATAAAAACAACCTTGAGCCTGCCAGAAAAATATTACATTTATAAATTGGATGTGCCCTAAATTAATTCTCCACCCTTCAGTTTCTGAATAAAACAAAACAAAAGCCAAACAACGGTTCACTTGACCCTGTTTAAGTGCATTTACTTACTTCTCTAAATAATATGAAGTTGCTCTAACATGCTGCAATATCTACACATACTGTATATTTGCCGTCATACTGACCATGCCATATCCCATCATGCCTGTGGGTGTGGTGGCAGGGAAGGCCATGATTGACGGTGGCTGAAGAGACACAAACAGGCCAGTGAGGATTTATAACACAAATGACCTCAAAAACAACAAACAGCATAACTTTGCAGCGCCCACAGTTATTTGGCAGTAAAATAAGACAGAAATACAGCAGGAGCAGAAATTATGAGAGCTAAAGTGAAAAGTCTACATGCGTTACCATGGAGACGGGGTTCCAGGTCGTGGTTGGCGCCGCTTTGGGCTGCCAGTTGGTGCCGCCGGTCATCCTCTTCTCCCCCGGCTGGCTCCAGTGGATGTCACTGTACATTAAGACACTTGATGTTAGCACCAGCTTGTAACTGGCCTGAGAGCACAAAGCTGCTGCTGTTGCTTCTCTACAGCAGAGTGGCTGCGTGAGAGCCACACAGCGCTGATCCATCACTTACTTTTTCATCGTGCCGTTCCCGATGCCGAGGTCTAAAAAGAGAAAAATTCATCCGGGGGAGGGTGTTAGCGGTCTGACCACAGATATTGTAATAAACATGTGCTTTAATTAGCGCAGCTGAAAGCAAAGTGTCACACTCACTGCCGACAAGGTTGGCCAGGGAGGAGTCAAGGTCATCCGACACCAGCTTCTCTGGCTGCTGACCGGACGGCTGGTTGGAACCGGCGAGAGTCGGCTTCAGGATGCCCCCAGCAATATCTGACAAGACATACGCAAAGAATAAACATGATGCACTTACAAACACAGAATTTTGTTGACGTAGTTTGAAGTCCTGGACTTTTAAATCCTCTCTCTGACAAGGTCTGACATATTGTATTGCATACACATGTTAAAACAGTCAACAAACAACACCAGACAATAAGTTTCTTATATCATTACTTTTTTTGTGCATTTTACGTCTTAATTGAATTCCTGACTGCAGACGAATGACAGGAAATGAAACAAACCCCCAGTCATTTTAAGACTTGGTCACTGCTCCTAAATACACAACCCTTATGAATATTAAATGTAATAATATGAGGTCCACTCTCTCTCAGCGGTGGTCAAAGGCAGGGATGCGGTGACACTCAGCATGTCTGGGCTGCTTGCAGACTTTAACCGAGTGGTAAAAATAGAGCAGAGAAGACAACAGTCTGTTCTTTTTACAGGCTGGCCGAGCGTTGCAGGTGTTTGTGTTGAATCTGACGTCGAACCAGACACAGTTTGTGTCTAATGTCATGATTTCCCTGGTATTTCTTCTGTCAGCTACACCTCACGGTGACCCATCATGGTGTCTTTCGAGAAACACAACATAACAGGTCGAAAAATCATTGGATCATGTAACAGACAGCGTCACTTCATTTGCTTTGAAGCTTCTAAGTCTGACATGTTTTCTGCACGACTTCTCCCTCAGCCGAGTGACGTCTGTTTGATTTTGAAGACAAGGACGAGGGCTTCATGCAAGACTGGACTTAAAATTCAATGTCTGCAAACTCCATTTAAGGATCTCTACTTCATCATAACACAGAAACCTTTTGCATGTTCAAACTGAAAAATCCTCACCATCAGAGTTGAGGCTGTTGCTGCCTGCGGCTTTGGCTCCAAAAACTGACTCAAAGTCCACTTGGAGCCCCCCTGCTGACTGCTGTGGAGGAGCCTGTGGCGTTGAGTATCCTTCATAATGATGAGAGAGGGAAGACAGCTTCAGTCACAGATTAACAGAAAGGAAAATGATTTTATAAAAATTGAACACTGCTTGGACTTTACATATATTATATATATGCTACGGGTGGAAAAAAAAATCGATTTGTGTATGTATCGCATGAGCTAAGAGCAGTCAAAAGCGGACAATGGCAGACAATTCAAAACTACCAGAAATAAGACCTGCACCGTTATATTTTAAATCCAAAGTATGGACACACTTTGGGTTAACACACTTCCAGGAAATACAGACCAAAGCTGTATCCAATAATAACTAAAATCGCTATTAATACTATCAAATTGCAATACTTGTAGAATCGCAACACGAACTGAATCAGCAGCCAAGTATCGTAATACAATTGAATGGGGGAAAAAAGTTTATCGTCCCAGCACTAAATATATATTTATTCCACGGCTTTGTTAAATGCTGTATTCTGATTGGTCAATCATGGCATTCTACTATCACTTCTAATGTTTTTTTCTGTATAGCAGACCAATGTTAGGGATGCCGTTCTGACTGGCTCCGGATGTTCAAGTCCTGTCATACCTGGGGCGAAAAACAATCCCCTTCCTTGGAAAAACAATGGAATATTTTTCTAATATTAGTTTTAATATATTTGGAAAGAACGGAACTCTAGATTCTTTGCTACTTGCTGAAGAGTCCCCAGTGGGGTAAAAAACCAGAAGATGAAAACAGCGCAGAAGCGCACAAAGAAAGTGGAGTTAAAAGACACAAGCAGCTGGATGACAGGGAAACTGATCGAATCCAAAAGAAGAGACACAAAGTTAACACTAAACGGATCATGTTACGGGCCACAAAGGTGTTTAAAGACTGGTCCATTGAAAAGAAAATGTCTACAGACTTTGACAGGTAATAGGCTTCGCCAGTGACTCACCTTTTCTATGGACACAATTGATGCAACTCTGTCGCAGCCTGTTTTTCTTTTTTTTATCCAAAGCAGTTAAGTAATTTATTAATCTATAAAATAATATTTAGATCTGTATTTTGTGTGAAATAACTTTTATCTCTAGTACGCAGCTGTGTAATAACAGGAAAGTGTACAGTGAGCTGGTCATTGTAGAAAAATAAACCCACTTTGAGTGTATTTCTCTCTAGTGCTCGCTTTACATTAATTTTATTTTTTATTTGAAAGGACTGCTGAACACCAAAGATTTCTCTACAGAATAGAAAAGTAGCTCCAATCTACTGCTGAATATGCTGCAGAGAGGCAGCTGTCAGTACTCTACCTCTGAATAGACCTGCTACAGTAGAGGGCTCAGTGGGGAAAGGAGCCTGGTGTGGGAGGTGCTGGGCAATGGACACTGGACCACAGAAGGAGTCTGACACGCCACAGGAAGCAGCAAGACAAAGAGAGAGAGGAAGAAAGAGAGCAAAAGGAAAAGGCATTTCAAGACCAGGCCACAGAGTCAGGTGGGAAATGACAGCAACGTAGGCAGGAAGAGGACAGATGTGACTAATAATCTGTTACATTCTGGGTGAGTTAAGTAGAAATACAAGTTACAGAAGGATACAGAAGCGCATAACAGTATTGCAGCAACCAAGGGGGGGGGGGAGTTCAGGAATACTTTGACATTCTAGTAAATACACTTGTGTTCTTTCTTGCCAAAAGTTAGATCAGAAGATCTATACCACTCTCATGTATGTATGCTTAATATGCAGCTACTGTCAGCAGCTTAGCATAAATGTTACCAACTGTCAACTGTCCCAACTTGTTTGAAATGTTCTGCTGGCATCAAATTCAGAATACACATTTATTGAGAAAAATCAGTAAAGTTGATGAGGTTAAACATTCAGTATAAGGTCTTTGCGCTGTTTTCAGTGTCTGACTTTAGCAGGAAGGTTAATGTCGTCGTCGTTCAAAGTGTGTTACTCTCATGTTGTGTAGCAGGCTGCTGTCTCGCTGTTAGCGTGACTGTTTGTTCTGCTTTTAATTCAACTATAACGCTTGTTGTCTGTGAATATATTTTAAGAGTCAAGCTATTTGATTTGTTGTACAAAAAAAAAACAGCCTTTACAAAGATAGAGAACAGTATATAAACATACATGCATGCTTCCACTTACTATATGTGATTATATTACCATTTGGGCCCGACTGATACAGGATTTTTGGGGCTGATGCTGATATTAAGGAGCAGGAAAACTGAAGTCCAATTTATTGATTAATATTATATTAATATCAGCTGAATGTGATTATTAACCATTTGTGACAAAGTTATGTAATGGAGGCCGCATGTGTTATATATTGACAAACTTTATTCCAACCATCAGTGCACTGAACAGCAAACACTGTTTGTATTAGTTATCAAATGACAGACCGCCCTCTGCTGGACAAACTGTTTATTTAGAACATTTTAAATCACTAGTGCAAGTATTTTTCCATCTTCAAAAATCAGTTTTGATATCGTAGAACATACATGCTGATTACGATATATCTGCAACAGGCCAATATCGACCGATAAACTCGGGAGACAGATAATCAATTGGGCCCTGATTATGGTATGCATTTGCAGACAACCTGACAGACATGAGACTGTTTGCAATCTTCTCATGTAACTCCAGGCAAGAGTCCTTTATTATTACTTTATGTCAACATTTCTATCGTTAATATCAAGATAAGAGCTCTGGGATTTGCATAGGAGCCTATGTTTGCCAGGGCTCAGGAAACATAGGCTGGGATGGTGAGCCATCATAGTACCTGAGATGGAGTGTTCTATCCGCACTGTGCGTTTGTAATTGGTTGAAACGGATGAGTTTGTGTCAATAAAGGGATTGTAACGATCTGGAGAATCAAAAATAGTGTCGGTAAAAGGAGAACAGGTTTCAACTTAAAGCTCTATGGCATGTTTATATTACAATGCAACAAGTTACTGTGAAGCAAAATGGGGGTATTGCCTCTATAGTGGGACATGGAGGGTGCTGGTTGATAGATTAGAGGGATTCAGGTGTTCTCACTTCAAAATAACACAGTTTGAGCTCAGTATGAACTGCAATGAGGTGCATCGCACAAACAGAGAAGAGATCATTTAGACACTTGCACAAATCAACATTCAAACTACAGCAGCACAGTAAACATGCGGGCTAGTCATGCTTATAAGTGACTACAGAGAAATGAACAAGTGCGACGAGACTTTTGAGGAGAAACAAAATGAGTCGTTACCACCAAACATTTCATGACCAGATGTCCTAGAGGAAAAGCTAACACCATCTGAAGACACGACAGGTAAGTGAGTGGCATCGACAACGAGTTTTGAGAGGAAAGGGTTAAGGTTTGGCATGGAATCATCTCCAGCTTCAGCAGAGGTGAAAGGATCTGGGCAGGCAGAGGAAAGAGAGACAGAGAGAGAGAGAGAGAGAGAGAGAGGGAAAAAAAGACAAAAGAGTGGAGAGGAAGAGGTGGGCATCAGAGTCAGACAGCAACAAAGAAGAGGAGAGCATGCAGAACAAGTCAACGGAAAACCAAGTCTAGTAACACAGATGCTGGCTGGAGACGTTGCCGGCAGATCTTTACCTGCCCAAGCTGTTGCCACTGGAAGCCCCGTTGAGCCTGGCTGCATGGAGGGCTGAAAGGTTGACTGCAGGTCGAAAAGGTCACTCTCCATTTTCACTGCACTGCAGACGAAAAAGCACAACAGAATATTTATTTACGGTAATACAAGCAAACAAAATAAAATGCCTGTTTCTGAAAGTAACTGCTTTAGGGTTTAAGGTCAAAAAGATCAGGTAATGCAAGTTTAAAGCCACGGAATAGAAAATACAAGAGGACGGATGATATAGGGCTGGAAAAATTGCAGTATGGATGTAAAAAAAAAAAGTTAAAAGTTATGTTATATTTTTATGTTTCCTAACTAAAGAGGGGATACACTGCAGATCTAATCAGTACCCATTTGAGCAGCTGGGTGTCGAGAAGAGGTCGATGGCTGGTGCTGTGCTGATGGTGCCCCCGGTGGTGGAGATCGGCGATGTATCTGTGGTGGAGAAGGAGGGCCTCTTGGAAAGCTCTTTGAGCCTCTGTTCCTGAGTGAGTGGGGAAGTGAAATTCAAACATACAGGCAAAAGAGAGACTGCAAACATGTCTAATCAGTGCGTCTTTTTATAACTGCGAAGCAACCTTCAGGGCTTTGAGTCGGGCCTGTTCCTCTTCCAGAGCTGCCTGTTTCTCCCGCTCGTCCACTTTAGTGAAGGACATCCCCGTGCTGGCCAGCGATGACACTGCATTTGACAGAGTGCTGGCCCTGCAGCAGACACAAATTGACACTAGAGTGATTGATTTCCTCTCTGTTTTACAGGTTTAATATTAAATTTTCACCAGTTTATCTCTCTTGTGCGCAGTGTTTACATCTGTACTGTCTTTTTATCAGCTCGTCAGACGTCTGTAAAGCACTCTGAATCTGATTAGGAACAAAATGCAGTCTCTGACATTCAAGATGAGAAGATTTCAGACACTGTGATGGGAGGATTAACATACCTGCTGGCAGCAGTGGAGTCTTTGACCTTCTTGCCCTCTAAAGAGGCCAAGTGCTGCTCGAGAGCTTCGAGGAGGCTACTGGGAGCCTGTGGTGACAGAAAGAACACAGTCAGCAAGTTCCTGACAGGCAGGAAATGTAGTCTGCATGGACATCAAGACCATAACGGACAGTGGTGAGCAACCAAGATGAACAGAGCAGAAAACACTACATATCATGAAATAGACCACACCACTTCAATCCAGGTGTAGAGAGCCAATTTATTTCTTTTGAGGAGGTCAAATTTTGCTCAATAGAGATAAACTACCAACTCCTGGCTTTTGGTTACCCACCACTGATCGCTGACTGCATTCCAGCCGAAAAGCTACTTTGGATGAGAATAACATCTGTGTGGGATGACGGACTGCAAGACGGCACTTTCAACAGCCTGGCTGCTGTTGAATCGGCCGTGTCTAAGCACAAACGGGGCAGCCATTTCACAGTAGATGAGCTACACTGGTTCACACCGCAATAACGAGACCAAAAGTGAACAGAATTTACCACAGCGAGCGTTTTTTCCCTCAACTGTTTGTCACCATGATGTAGGAGACAGAGTCAGAGCAGAGGCATGCAAAAAGACAACACTGCAGCAAGTCACGGACACAGAAGAAGAGTGAAATGATAGTACTTACACAAACTGTGAACTGAAGTGGAAAGATAAGGGGAAAATACAGAATATAAAGGTGGTGACAGTCAGAGGGAAATGCATTTTTGTTAGCTGCAGCTCTATGGGGGGAAGAATTTTTTATGTGGAACTGGTCCCCACAGCACATCATAACAGAATGTGCAGTTTATTTTTAATTAGGAAACATCTAACTGTCACAGTGCAGATTTACTGAGTCAGTTGCAATTACAAAGCTCACTTCAAAACACCTTTATTTACTGTAGAAAGAAGGAGAAGAAGTAAGCAAGGGTAGGAAGAAAAAAGAAGAGAAGCAGAAAAAGAAGAAGAGGAAGAAAAAGGGACCAGAAACAGGAGAAGACCGCCTCCTCTGGCAAACATGCGCTCGAGAAGGAAATCATGCAAAGTGTCTCATTTTAAATTTTGAGTGTTAGGTGGACTAAACTCAAGTTGGACAAAGACAAAGCTGATGAAAAAGCAGCAGTTAGAGCTGCAAATTCAGGGAAGAAATCAAGGAACGCTTCCTATTAGAGGAAGAGTTGACCAAACAAAGAAAATTCAGTCATTATCCACTTAACCCCGTGCCAATGGAAAGTCCGGCGAGGATTTTACATCCGCTGCATATTTCCAAAACTTCACAGCAAAACAACTTTGCAGCTTCTTGTTAACAGCTAAAAAGGCTGACCACTTACTTAAACACAGAAAGATTTAATCACCCGTCTCTCCGGAAGCTCAGAGATTCCAAATATTTTTAAAAACTTATTATTTGCACAATTCTTTAAGCTGAAATATTCACTGAAGCTGAAAAGCGACAAGTGTTGGGATGCGTAAATGCAGCACCAGAGAACAAATTCAGGAACTTGTTGTCTTTGCATCACTCAGTGTTTACTTGCTACCCTGAAGCTTGCGTCAGAAACAACACAGAGAGCTCCGCTGTAGCTGCAGCACTACGAGCCTCTGTCGGTTCCTATGTTACATTTTCGGTTATTGATCAATGAACAGATCACCGTGGCTTCTTTCAATAGTGCTGACGTATAAGAAGATGTTTTTTTCATGAATGTTTCAACAGAGAGAAACGTTGGCGCTTGTGTAACCACTTCACACAGGGTGACGCAGCTCAGCAGCTACAGTAAAGATTTTGGCTTAAAAAGGAAGTAAATTAAGTCTTTTCAAATTAATTTGGGAACTCAAGTCTTCCAGGGACTTGAATTACACCAAACCAGCTGCATTTTATGTTTGTCTTTTTCACATCTGAAAACAAGCCTCAGCTCCTTCAGTTGTTCAGTAGAATGCTTCAAGGTTATTTTGCTGTTGAGCTCCAGAAATGTTTTGTGCATGAAGAAACGTCATTACACTTTTTATCAGCATGGGGATAAGCAGATTTTTTTTTTAGGTTTTAGGTAAACTGTTCCTTTAAGAGTGGAAACCCTGCATTTCAGATTGCTTTGAGGTGTCACTGCTCACCTGTGAAAGGTCTGGAATGTCTCCTCGATCAATGCCCACCTGCTGTTGAAACGAGAGAGGAAACCAGGTCACAATCGTGTCTCTGCAGCGACACCGAAGAGCTCCATTCATGAAAGCAGGTGTATCAGTGCTAAGATGAGGGGAACGTACCTCTGCTACTTTCAGGAACTCTGATATCCGAGTCATCCTGGTGAGAAACTTCTTGTAAATGTCCAAACCTTCTTTGCACTGAGTCTTCTTCATGTCAAAGTATTTCTCTGTTTGGAAGATATAAAAAAAGAAACGTTGGAATAACCAACTACAAAATACAGCAAACACAAAGCGAAGGTTCAAAGTTGAAGTCATCTTACCAAGCAGGTTAATAATGCCTTCATTGTAAGCAGCAAACAGCCTGATGGAGTCTTTGAAGAGGAGCATGAACGCTGCATTGATGACTCCATTAGTCAGCTCGTTGGCATTGACCTGAGGGAAAGCAATCAGCCAACACGTTTATCTTCCAGCTCCTCCACAGCAATTTTGTTGACACAGAAAAACAAGGCCTGAGTATGTGATCTAAGATAACGCATCTCCACTTTGTTTGCAGCAGCTTCGGCGCAATCTGCACACTCCAGACGAGCTCTCAGAGCTACGAGAGGCTTCATCTCAAACTCACATTGAAATCGAGGAGGGCGTCCATCTGGTTCTGAATGATGGGGATCGTCTTGAGCAGCTTCTCCGTATTCATGGTCCTCATCACGCCGTCCACTCTGTGTGGGCACGCGGAGAGACGGAGCAGGAGAGGGCAGCGAGGAGAGAGGGAGATGGAGAGGATGCAAAGGGGGAGATGGATGAGCACAGAGGTGTAGTACTTAAACATGATCACACACTCACTACTTTTCTACACACTTGCTTCCTTTTTCTTGATTAATCGCTACCCTTTAGTCTAATAAATGTCAGTGAGCAGTGAAA
>JAPZDX010000023.1:18595965-18612905 GCA_029783625.1 Naso annulatus | reverse complement strand
GCATGTTTCCTTTACCTACAGCCGAAATCAAATCCAATAATTAGGGCAATAAATTTTAATTATTGCACTTTTTGTCTCACATTAAGGCTGGGTCATTGTATAGGAGTAAAACTGATATAAATTCTCAGACTTCTTGTTTACACTACATGCAGTCCACACATGAATATCAATATCTGTGTATGAATCATGAGCATGAATGACACAGACAGTGGATTATCGACCTTGTAACAGATTCTGACTGACTTTTGATGCTTTTACAAGCAGCATAGATACTGTAAGCCCATTTGTGCAAGCCAGAGCTGACATGATGCATGTTATATGTAGAAGCGCATGTGTAATTAATTAAATCCTAGAAGCAAATTGAGTCATTGCCCTGCATTCTGTTGGTCATACAGACATCCAACGGTATGACATGAAATGCAATGATACCAAGAGAATGAGCGGGTAAATTAGTTATTTATTTGCTTGTTTGAATTATGTATTCAAGCCTGCATTATATCAAGGGAATTTACTTAGTTTTAATACTTGTAATAATGTAGAGTCTACTGTGGCAACTGTTGTGAGAAAGTTTGTATATTTTCCACAAAGTGATTGATTGCTGCTGTGTATATTTGTGCTATTTTTCATGTCACACATGCATTATTGCTATTAAAGCTTGCAAGATATGAAACAAGAAATGGTGTCTTCCAACCGCAGACACTCACCTGCAGTCCAAAGTATGCCTCTGCATGACGTGAACTACAACCAGAGTGCATTGCGCAGTCCACATGAAACAATTCCTGACATACAAGAAGACGCTGGTTATCTTCAGCACAGCGTGGGAATTTAAAAGAAATGAAAAGGATTAATTCATCAAACTGGCACACACATTTTTATGCAGTTTTATAACTGGAGGAATGTAGCTCGTACAAAAAGTAGAGCTTTTCAATATGAATATTAGTATTTCAAATTCATACTTTTGGGAATTTTCTTCAGTTTGAGGTCTGATGTGTTTTGCTTTGGAAGCACAGAGACTAACACACAGGATAGGTTCCTGTTGAGGTTGTGATGTTTTTGTAATGATCTTCCACTAGAGGGTGTCTAATCACCATTTTTTTCATGTCATTTTTTCATGGGTTGTTCTGCTGCTGTGATATTCAAGTTTACCTGTCCACAGTGCTATTAGCAATATCAGGATTGGATTTGTTAAATTGCTTGTAACAAAAAACAAAACTTTTTTGTGTACATGTCCGCGTTATGAAGGCAGGGAAAGTTCACAGGCTGCCTGTTTTTCAAGCTCACTGCTTGGGGTCACAGGAAAGCTCCGTGGGTTTCTGACCTGTTAAAGAGAAATATGTTTTCGCTTGTACACTATAAAAAAACAAGTGAAGCAATCAGCTGGCTCGACAAAGAATCTAATTACAAGTTTCTGTATTGATAAGTAGGCCGTGACACACTCCATGACAGGACGACCCACTTTGAAACGTGATGGGGATAAATCAGCTGAGCTGGGGGGTAGCGCTCCATTACTGACTGAACCATTACTTACAAAACGGTATGTTCGGAATAAATCCCCCTTTTATGGGATCCTGGTGATTTAATTAAACCAACAGGGATGAACGCATGCTTTGCTGCTCTCTAATGGTATGGACATTAACCTTTGGATCCAGCTGCTTTGCCCTCTGTAATGTCAGTAATGGCTGTGCAGGAATTGGAGTGAAGAGCACCTAGAAATTTGCTTATTTGCTCTTGAAAGTCCGTATTTTATTTTAGTCTAATCCATCACTCATGTTGTGATCCATCTTTTCAAGCAGCCTTTGTGTTGCTGCCATTAAAACATTTTCTATTCATTTCAGACTATTATCTGCCAAAAAAGAAAAAAGAAAAAGAAAAAGAAAAAGACATATTTGTGAGGATAAAATTGTGCTCTTTTTCACAGACCTTAAAGTTTGGGTCATTTTTTTGTCTTCAGTTGAGAGAATAATTGTCCTGTCATTTCCATTCTAATTAATATGCATACGAGTCTGTCTAAAGGCCATACATTAAGTTTAGTAGACAGCACAGTCATGAAAAATTGATGGACCAGTTGTAATTTAGGGCAGGCATGAGAACATGAAGACTCTTGGAATATGATGACTTTGAATAAACAGTGTCAGAGTCGTGCTAATGGGCTGATGTGATGAGCTAATGTGCTTAAATAAATAAATAAATAAATAAAGCTGGGATGGGTTTAAGGCAGGTAAATGTGAAATTTTTTACAAAGGTTGGACTGTGCTGGACTGTTGAGCAGGCGAAGTCACGCTGGAAGGTCCAGCTGTTCCATTAACCTTTGGTAATGAGACAGTGAAGCTGTGAAACTGTGGGCAAATGTGTACTGTCACGTTCACATCATATTAAAAGAAGCAGAAGAGGACACGAACAGGACACCATCTCTTTGCTACATCCTACCCTTTTTTTAGGAAAGAGGTACAATTATGTGGTTTCTTGCCAAGAGTTATGTAGATGAGACAATTAATACTGTCATACTTGTCTCTTAGAAGAACTTCCGCGAAAAGTGGAGCTGTCTGGGAAAAAAAATGCCCAACAGCACCCCATCCCCCATAAAACCACAACATATTATTTTTCACCTTGAAGTAAATGAGGTAGAAGGTTTTAATTATTAAGTTTTAAATGGGGTGGCTGTTACCGTCTTGACTGAAGCTGACCAGATGTTTCCCTGTTTTGAATCTTAATGCTAAGCTAAACTAATCTTTCCTTAAGCTTTGGCAAATAAAAAATAAATAAATAAAGCAAACAATTTAATAAGTGAGCCACAGGTCCACGTGGATTAAATAACCTTTGGACAGAGTCAGGCTAGCTGTTGTCCTGTTTCATGTCTTCATAATAAGCTAAGCTAACCTTTCCTTGGATTCAGCATAGCAGATATCTTTAGCTAATAAACAGAATTGACGGTGGTGTCTCATTTATCTCTTCAAGAAAACAAAGCTAATCATTGGGTTTTTAAAAGTGTTGGTAGGCAGATTTTGTAACCTTTGGAAAAACTCAGGCTGCCCACTCTATTTTTATTTTCATTATGCTAAGCTAGGCTAACTTTTCCCTAATCTTTAGCAGTGGTGTCTTGAGGATTGGCCTTTGTTTTGACACCCTATTATTCTGACCAATCAATAGTCCGGCTATTGCCGATTGGTCCGACAGCTCGTTATCCCGACAACCCAAAACCGATTGCTGCGATGCCCCATTGACCTTACAATAAACTCACCAGTCTCTTTCACCCGTGGCCGTCTTTCATTTCATTTATTTAGGCTGTAGCCTATGATTTGGTTCTCTATAGGCTATCCTGTTTGATGTTTCCGTTTCTTTTGCTTAGTTGATTTTTAAGATCAGAGTATATAATTTTAGTATTTTACTTTTCCCCCATTGTTAAGGTTTGGAAAAAAAATACAGGGATAGGATGTAATACTACAGATGTTTTGCCCAGTGGGCATGAACAAGGCACAGGCTCCTCAAGAAGGGCAAAACTCACAAACTATGACCCTTATCCAGAATGGGACTAAGACTGCAGAATAGCTATGCAGACTGAATAGCACAAGCTTGGCTAATGGTTTCATGGTTAGTTTAGAAATTAGCATCAGCAAAAAGACAGATGAAATTTGGGTTGAGCCTTTTATTGAGAGGGGGAAAAAAGATAAGAGTGTTTCCCAAAATTTCAAACCATTCACGTCTATGTCTAAGTCAAAATTACTCCAAGTTAGTGTTCTCAAAAATTGAATGTTCAAACCAAGCAAACATGGATTTGCACAGCTCATTGTTTATTAAAACACATACTCAGTGTTTTTATTAGACCCCTTTTCCATGGCCCAATCTGTAAACGTATAAAAAATGATAATGGGTCGATAATTACATTTCCCCTTTTCCTCAGTCATTACTGTCTCCTAACTTATCACCAAAAAGCTTATGCTAGCTTATTTCCCCAAAGCTTTTTCCTACAGTGCCCACATTAGAGAAATCCAACCTGGAGGATGCTTTCGCCTGCAGAAAAACTCCCAAATAGGCTTCCTTTGATTTCAACAAAGACTTGACAAGGTTTCCCCAGTCAGCATCTGGTGTTTATGTGATACAATATGAATGCAGCACATGCCCAAGTGAAGGTAGCATTGGTGCAGCCGGTCTATGTGGAGCGTGTAGTGTTGGTCCAATTAGTGTTGGAAGAGGAGTGGACATGAGTGAATGTAGAACATCAGAACACACAGTTAAGCCTTCAGGGGGTGTGGTGGGCTAAATTCAGCAAACTTTCTACTGACCAGCAGTGATAAAAGATTCTTACCAACATCATTCACTACAAATTGTGAGACAAAAAGAAAAACCAAGAAAGGAGAAGAATCATGAAGACAGTTGGAATGGTGCTGAATATTTTGTGCAATGTGTGAACAAGAGAGACTGAACCACAAATCAGCATTATTGTTTTTGAAAAATCATTTGCTGTGGGGATTCAAAATCAGTTTTAAAACCTTGAAAATAAAAACTTGATCGGTATAATTTTAAGGGAGAGAGACTAAACTCGGGACCAATGAGATTCGAGTGAGTTAAGCGTGGTTAAATATCAATAATGAAATGAGTTTGGAGAGTAGCCTACATTCAAAACGGAGCACGCATTATTAAAATCAGTACCAAAATATTCTTGAAGTGTGTTTCAATTTGTGGATATGAGTGCAATAAGAAACTCTGATTGTGAAAATGAGCAGAAAAATAATGAAATGACACAAAGTGCGGATAATTATTCAACTCAGCGTTAGCATTTGGAATATTAACATATTTAATTTGATTTTAGTCATTTGATGACCCTAAAATGAGTTTATACCCTTTTTTGTATATAAAACCAAAGCTTACAGAGATTCGTTTGTGCCATAAAGCTCTGCAGTCATCCAAAAATCTTATAAAACACATCAGTGAGCCACACTGCTGCAATGGGTGACATGTCCCTACATTACATTTTGTACTGTAGTTTACATTAAGTCAATCCCACAAACACCTGCCTGCTGTTATTAATTGCCCGATATGTTACAGATAGCCTAGTTTCATTGCCCGCTGTGTCAACATCCCCCGGCTACTTCTGAGCAGAATCAGTCAACTAATGGGATGACTCACTGCATGCCTAACTGAGCTAGCTAACAGAAGCTAACTACAGCAAACAAGAGCTACCCTGCAGACTATGCTGGTGGTAGTTACAATGGTGATCGGCTGCCCATATAACTTATACACATTACACCTTCTTTTGCCTCAAATGCATCAAATGCTTATTAATGCACATCTGAAAATAGTCCCTCACAAATACAGTGTTTACTCTTGTTTGAGTAGCTGAGCTTTTTTATCCAAACCACAGCCCCCAGATATTTTAGGAGATTAAAGAAATGATAATAATAAAGTGTGATTCCTCCATCAGAAACACACTGAAGTGATGAAACTTATTCTGCAGCTGCTTGGTTTGACACCCCCACCCCAACACTCCAGTCAGGAAGACAGAAGACACATTTGACATCTGCTGCCGCCTTTAGCTCCATCAAAGAAAACTTGTTTTCAAGGTATGAAAGTTTTTTTTGTTTTTCTTTTTTTTTTTTCAAATAGCTGTATTTCTGTCATAATGTACTGACCTTTCGTATGAATTTCTCAAAACTCACTTGGTTTGAATCTTTTGTTGACTTTGGAGTCACATCGTTAGCATGCGTCAAAGTCAGTGTGTCTAGCTAGCCCATGCTGTTGTCATGGTTGTTTTGTCGCAGTTTGTTGCAACTGTCTCCAAGCTAAATAGACATATCAAAACAGACCTCACAGCAGTAGTTTTCAACATAAACAAGTCAGTAGATATTTGTAGATAGTCCACAAAAATACAAAGTTGTACAGCTTTTTACTACATACACAAGTCATTCTGAGGTCACCTACAGAATTTCTGGAGTAAATAATGTTCTAACACAGCTATTTCATTATTTCCTAACAGCCTAATCTTGAAATCAATAACTGTTATTTTAAAAATTATTGAACAAATAATAATACTACAATATTATTTTAAAACAATACGTGGCCTATTTCCAGAACACTATGATCATTGAGACAAAAAGCAAAAGTTTGAGCAATTTAATAGTTAACATGTTGCACCTGTCCCATGTTGCAGCTGTCCCCAAGGTTGGGGTCAGGTGCAAAATCTAACTTCTTCTATTAAAATAAATATTGCAAGTGATATTTCAAATGACATCGTCTGTAAATGGTATGGGTAATTAGCAAACAAGTGTAACTTTAAATGTAAAAATTAAGTTGGTTTAGTTCAAATATTCTCTGAGTAGCTGAGAAAAATGCAAAAGTGCTGCAGCCATCCCCAGTCTCCCCATACCGATGAGACCTGCTTTAAAGGAATTTGTCTTCAGAAGGAACCAGTTGGGCTGAGTGCCATGTAGGTTTGTCAACTGGAAAAGTTTTCAGAGGCGTGCTAAATCATAAAGACAAAGCATAAACTAGCCATTAGACGGAGGTAAACAATCATTTTGGACCTGACAAAATTTCTTAAATAATTAGTTTGAAATCATAATGTATTTTTTGGGAAACGGCAATACTTTAGTCCTGCACTTTTCTAAAACCTCTGTGGATGCATTTTTAAAAATTATTCATCATATAAATTTTACCTATATATCCTTTAAACTGTCAGCAAATGTAGGCCTATTGCTTATGTACACATCCAGAAAATATGGAACAACATTTTCATTTATCTTTGAATTGTCTTTGTCCACCTGAGTAAGTAAGTCCAATATCTACTTTCCTTTTATCTCTGTTTATGGTATCTACAAACTTCTAAAGGAAAATTTTGCCACTAAATGCTTTACTGTTTTCTTAGTTGCTGATTTAGTCAACAGCACAGTTTCATAATGTTTCTCTGACTCCTTTCACATGACACATTGTCATTTGATCTATTGAGCGTCAAATACTGTTGTCTGTGTCATCAGCTCCTGATTACAGGACTCATTAGGAAAAATGCCAAGTGGAGCAGGTCTTAGGTATGTTGACTGAGGACAGGCTTAGGGTATTTATCCTCATGCAAACTTTAGTCAAAATAAGGACAGCTAAAATGTCAAATCCTTCCAAAAGGGGGATAAACCGATCCAGCTGCTTCTTTACCTGCCGTTACAATGCTCTGAAAGGTTTTTTGAGGACTTCTAGATTATCATAGTGTGCATCCCTTTCACCTGGATGAGCCAAAAACACACCGGAATTTCTCTAAGAAGAGCTGGCCACCCATGAGAAAAGTATTAAGTGTCATCTGTGCCCAGGCAATTCAGAAGCCCTGAAAGCATCGGCAAATTCACTCTGGGAGTTGAATTTAGTCGAGTTTAAAGCTCTCTTAGAGAGAGGCCATTATCCATTATTTTCTTCCTCTTAGAATTATGGCAATTTCTATTCAGGATCATTTTATTGCCTGCATTTGGATATTCCATTGTTGTGTCTTGAATAAATTGCCTGGAAAGTGAAAAAGGCCAGCATCACCTTGTCCCACTTCATCTTAACTTATTTGTCAAGCTGTCCATCATCCTTTCAACAGGGAGCTACTTGTTAATGATTGATGCGGCACCTCTTAATGTGATGGATGAATCGCCCTGTTGCATGATGGGACGGGGGTGAGTCACCCACCCCTGATCCCCTCCCCCACCACTCACCACTGCTTTCCGTGTAGGGGAGACACACGCCTTGTGTCCATCGATGGAGGAACAAAGGCACATTCAATTTAAGCCCCATCAATAATGTACAGCTGAGGAGGCCTTTTTGCTATGGGAGCCCTGTAAAAGTTGGGGCATTGTTGTGGTGCAGCAATGGACTTTGACTGGTTTATCATCCCCGGATCTGTACACTGAGTCATGTATGGCAACATCAATTTATTTACTGTTGCAGGGCGACATCCCTGTGAAGTCTGAGAGCCCTTTTGAGCAGCTTAGATTCTCTGGAGGCTGCAGTACAGGCACTGGAGAAATATGTCAAAAGAAAGATAAGAAGGATGCCATTGTTTTTGATTTATCACCATGTCATTTACACACTGTCAGTAAAAAAGAAAAAAAAAGAAGAGAAAAGAAATATTATGCTTCAAGTAGAAGCTGGACTGTGAATAAAATCTGGCATTTTGAGAGTTTATTTATTTATTATAAAAAAACACTCAAAAGATCGTGTGATAAAAGAGAGGAAGTCATTGTAAAAAACAAAGAAACAGAAAATGTCGTAATCACTGAAATATCTGAAATAAGACGAAAATAAAATCACAGAACACAAGGCTGTAAATATAAGCCCTGGACATGATTAAAAAAAAAGAAGATACAATCTTTGATCTTGTCTTTATAAAGTTGGGGAGGATAAAAGCACAACAATTTTGGCCTTTATCTAAGACTTTTAAACAACTGGAAAGCAGTTGTGATATACTGTACAAACTTATATAATATATATCTGTTGTCTACTTCAAAGGTCAGGGTCAAAGCTGGGAGCTATACTCAGATGTGCTTCAGAATAATCAATATCTTCCCTAAAATAGAAAAACAAACAGTGCCAGTGCTGCAATGTTTGAGCATGATGTTATCTGTTACGTAAAAGTTTAAATCCTTGCACAAAGTGTTTGTACAACAGAAAAAAAGAGAAAACTCCTCTGATGCAAGCAGGACTAACACTTTCCAGGTTTGCAGCAGATAAAGATGCTTTAATGTTTCTAAATTTGGAAGAAGCCGAAGCAATAAGATGTAAATGTCTGCAAAGAAAGTTACAAGATTAAGAGTGCAGCAAAGGTGCAGGTGCAACTGGTGCAATGCACAAGGGCCCAGGAGGTTTCAGGGGCCCAGGTATGCTAACATTTGCTAGTTTGCACAAAGTAAAAACATGCAGCTAAGACGGATGAGAGCCAAGTTACTTTCCAAGGATTACAAAGTGGTCATCCCCCTTACTCTGACTCTGATCGGCTGGTCCTCATTGCCTTACTTTGTTGGGTTGGTTAGGTTTATGCATGAGGAGGTTGTTTAGGAGAAGCAAATCAGAGGCAGGAGTAGGACAGGTCAAGCCTTCACCTTCCTGGGAAAACAACAAACACAAAAATATCATTTGTTTTGTGGGCAGTTAGTCATAAACAGAAGTATTGAACAAGCTGACTTACCGACCTGATGATTGTGCTACAGGGAATCGGCAAAGTTATTACAATTAATGAGCATAATGGACATCAGCGCCAAACATTGTTGTCATCTATCCAGTAGTTATATGTTTATTTCATTTCGAAGAACAAACATCATTTTAATCCGCAGCAAAGCAGATGATCAACCAACTACCACTGCTGATTCTAGAGACTTGTCACATGGCTTGAAATGAGGGTTACATTATTATGTGCAAGCATACGTCTGTTTTAAGCTGCAATATTTCAATTTCAGTGTTTTCAACTGCGTCTCTGTAACTCGGATCAAAAGGTACAGCAGAGTTATCTGCATATGAGTCAAAGTTGTCGTTCAGTTTTTCAGTCGAGTGGCCCAAGGGCAACATATTACAGGATGTACATACAGGAAAACAGAAATGGACCTAAAGGGAAACCCGACAGAGCCTTTATAGCTGAATAGGAGTTACAATTTCCAGTACCAACAGAGAGAGTCAAACTGCTTTAAAAGTTTTTCACAGCAGTGCAGTATCTGAGTCTGTCAGGAAGAATTGCATTATCAATGGTGTCAAAAGCTGCAGAAAGGTCTAGAAGGATCAAAACAGATGCGTCCCTCCGTCGGCTGCTAAAAGACAGTCTTTATAGCTTTCATAAATGCATATTTAAAAGCCAGACTGAAACTTCTCAAGAAGATTATTTCTATCCGTAGATGCAATCAGCTGATTAGCAATTACCATTTCAAGGACCATAAGTGAAGCTGACTTGCCGTCTCCCTTAAGACTAGATGAAGAGTGCACAATGGTCGGAAAATTTTTAGTAAGCTGTTGACCCGGGATGAACTTAACAATCAGCAATGTGTTGGCCCAAAGCAGCAAAGCATCTTTGATGCATGTTAGTCCATTACTTCTCTTACCTATCTTTCCTTTGTCAGTATCAAAATCCCATTAAATATTCCTTTGAAATCCTTAGATCTTTTTAAGGGGGGAAAAAAAAAGCAGTCACACCTGTTTACATGCAGAAATCTTTGGTCCATTTAGCTCCTCTTGTTACCTGACACCTGTGTGGTGCAGAGAGGGCGAGGGGACGTGCAGCACTTCACACAAACGACTGCATCCTCTCACACAATACAAACGCCCTTCAACATCACAACTGAGATGGGCAGCTTTACCCCCAATCCATCTGTGGCCACTGGGGAGCCTGTTGGGATCATGGTTCATAATTCATAGAAGGAGCCAGACATCCAGAGACAACCCCAGGCAGGGGGTGGATGGGAGGTTGCCAAAATGAACCAGCCCTTTTCATTATGCATTGGATCTTTGGTTCTCTGCAAGCAAACTGATGCTCTGTGACTTTTTGCAATCTGTGAATGGGGGTTATTAGCTTAGTCAGATGTGCACAGACTGTCACAGTGTCTGGGCTCAGCACGACATATAGACTATATAGTAATTGCATAAATTCAAATGTGAAGTAGACTTCTCACTGTGTTTGCATAGGTCAGTGATTAAGCAGCATGAGCTAGACAACTCCTGGGATGTAAAGCAGTGACAAACCGATCTGCACTAAAGGTTTTGATTAATCCCCTTTGTTAAGTCAGACTTCTTTTCTAGTGAAGTCCCACAGCAATCTTTAGAGTTGAAAAAGATTAGAAATAGGAAGCTTAAGCCAGAATTAAAGTACTCTATTTTCACCTAAATTATCCTCGATAATGTTTGTGGCTGTTGTTGTTGTTTTGAATGTCCTTTGTCTTAATGCCATGTTTTATGCTGCTGAGAGGAAGCCAAACTTCCACTACAGTGGACAATAAAATTGTTTTGCGTTGCCTTTTCTTTCCTCGCCAATATTCTAGTCTACAGCTTGGATGTAATAAAGCAAGTGAGGCCTAGAGCACTGCAACTAGGGATGGCTCGATACCAGTTTTTGATGTCCAATACCAATGAGACAACGCTGAGTATCTGCCGATACTGATATCAGACTAATACAGCCTTTTCCCCTCTCTTAAACAACAAAGCTATAGATAATACATCTGTATGGAAGCACTTTGCTTATTTTAATTACTCACGTTACACATGCTGCTAGTCTGTATTGTGCTGACATCTCTCTTTACAGCATGTCACACATAGTTCAATTAAGCATTTATGGGAAAGTTTAGGCTCATAAATCAGATCTGATTATACATTTTGCCCTCTATGATATCCTATCCAGTGAGTCTGGCCAATATTGGACCAATACCGATACTAAATGTCAGAATGGCTCATCTCAATCTGCAGCCTAACAAAGTCCCAGTGGGATTCTTAGGTTTTAGGTTAATTTGTCATCTAAAGCTTCAGGCTTGGATCGTGTCCAGGCATTTACAAATTTACTTTGTTAAGAAATTTCTCTCCTTTTCTCTCTGACAAGTGGACATACAATGCCCAGTGGGAAGAAGAAAAGAGACAGAGTGTAGCCAATGTGTTGCATCAGCCTAATGACTTAACAGTCAGTTATGGATGAACTCAAGCAAGTGTAGCTTTGGCAATTTCAGTTGGGCTCCACTGGGATGGGTCTTAGAGCAAAAAAGAATACTTTTTTATGCTAACAATGAAACAAATGAATGTGAATAATGTGAAGGGGGTCATGTTTCTGTGAACCACAGATATGGTTAAACTTCAGGTTTCTTTGTGTTTTGCTTTGGAAACGTTATATTTTTGTGGTGACAGCTTGGTTAGATTTTGACATGAAAAACATTTGGGGTTCAGAAAGGGTCATGTTTTAGTTTAAAATGGTTTTGTTACCACAGCTGGAAAAAGTCTTAATGTTTCCTTAAAAACACCAAATGTCTAAATGCTGCCAAAAACTGTGGCAGCGATTGTTAAAGGAAGAGTCAGTAGGATTTGTTCCTTGCCATTTGTAAACATAAGATTGAAATTGGGCCTCTCTTACCAAGCTCAATGCACCAGAAGTACTGTAACTGAGGGTGTACTATGTGAACTGTTATACCGTTTGCCTTACCTTACACAGCAAGTTACATAGGAATGTTACATTTGTTTAATGAAGAAGTCGATAATTTAGCAAACTAAAAAGCTAACCCCTGGTTTTTGGCACCTACATGTCCAACAAAAAGCAGGCCAACTCTGCATTGCTCTTCATCACCAGCCTCTGCTTCAGTGCTCCAAAGCCAAAACGAGATTCACTCTTGCTCTGGAATGCAGTTTATCCACTTGCCGTTTCGCCTCATACTTCCATTTCTCTTCACTATGTCCACATCTGTAACTTTCTAAACGGCGTCCAGTAGTTGTGCCTCTGCGGTGCTCTCAGCCTCACCTGTGCACTGTCATTGTCTGGGGGAAACACACCTCCTCCCCACCAAGAAATGTTGAGTACTGATGAGTACCCTGAGAAATGCTCTCAGGGTACTCATCAGTTTCATTTTCAGATGTAGCAAGCAGCCATTTTCAGCAAAAAAGCCAACACTTAGCAAGTTAGCAAGCGGTGAACATGGGGAGCATTTAGCAGCTAATAGCCACATATTTCCCTCAGGAGTTGCTGAAGAACAAAACTGATCAACAAGGCAAGTAAAATTAAGTCACAGTTGACCAGAAACATGAATGATATTTCAATGTCTGCTTGATGTATAAATAAAAAAGCTGCTGTTTGCTGACAAAATCTTCATATCAACTTTACAAGGATATGTTTGTACAAGCTCTAAGAGATCAAAAATCATTTATCTGTAGGTTTCAAGATTTTCTCAGTTTTCTGCAGAACTTTAACAGAATCATCCTCACAACCAGACGACCTCATGCTGGCAGATTTCCACCCTGCCAGTGCATCCTTGAGAAAGACAGCCAGCACTGACGGCGTCCCTCTGGTGCTCACTCTGCACTTCGACCTCCATGTGCATAAACTGAAACACATACATTCAAGTGGGACCAATTAAATTTCACATTGTTATTACGCTGCTTTAAATAATTAAAATTACTGTAAAGCTGTTTGTATCCGGTTGGCGTGTGCACTAAGCTTTCAATCGACTGACTGATCAATTGATATTTGTTTGAGGATATCCGGACAAAGACTCTTGCGCTATATTACAGAGGACAGACACAATAAAGTTGTTATGTATTGTTTACTATTAAGTTATAACCATCAGACATAACAGATAATTACATATTTCCATTATGGTCCATAGATTGACAAAGTAGGAATGCTTGCCTGTCCAGCAATAACACAATCCATAACTCTCTCACACATTAGAATATTTGATTCCACGTTTAGTCGAGCAGAAAGACAAATTGCACATTATGCTCTTCATTTGTCTCTTCTGTCTTCATCAGCATTTTTTAAACAGTCCCTCATTTTTCTCTCTGATAGACTGTGAAAGAGCGATTTCTCTCTTCAACGTGCACAACTATCACCAACTTTTTTCCTTTTTCTTTTTCTTTTTTCCACTCTGACTGCAGCATCTGTCTCCTTTTGTCTGATTGTCTCATTCTGTTTAGTTTTATATAATTTCTTTTAGACTTTTGAGCCAATCACACATACTAATACTGAGTTAGCCTTTCTGTTGTTTTTCGTCCTCTGCCTGCTCACAGATCATGTATGTGACCTCTACCCCCCTTACTCTGTGCGTGTATATTTTATATGTGCACAAAATAATATGTATGTTAATCAGGGAAACTGTTTTGCTTCTTGTCTCCTTTCCTATATATTATCTGCTCCTGTGGGTGCATCTGCAGGATTTTGCAGGAAATGAGTGGAACGTAACCTCTTTGAACTACTCTGAGGGAAGTAAAGACACATTGTGCTGTGTGTTTATATGAACAAGTGAGTGACTGAACATTTGCAGGTTTTAGTTATTATTATTTTTTAATAGTACCAGCAGTTACATCATTCCATCACCACAGTTACAGTGAAAGAGAGAATTTCAGTGAATGTACCTCATAATGTTTTTGTGCTTTACAGCTATTTAAAAGCTTCATCATGTGACTAAGTGCCTGTGCTTTGCTGAAATACTTTCCGATGATGAATGTGTATTATAATAAGTATGTAAGTGTATTGTGGCACTTCACATGAATACTGTAATACAAACAGCACTCAACACTGATGCACTGAGAAGAGCAATGCTGTGTGAAACCATGTCTATCGTCTAAAGCACCACATGGTCATCTCCCTGAAATTTCCATCTCTTGCTGCCATTAATCTGTTTCATTCATAAATAATCACTTCCTCTTTTTACTACAGCTGTAGTGCATGGTTTGCAAGCAGCACTTATCATAAAATCTATATACCATCAAAATGTCTGTAATGTAAATTACCAAGGGAGAGAGACTCTCTTGTGGTTAGCACTCCAGGAAGTAATCAGTGTGCAACGTGGATTTATTACAATAAAATTAAAGTTGCCGATTTGTATAAAATAAGACTAGTCCATTTTTTCTGCTGAGCAAAACTTGACTAAGTGGAAAATAAAATTCCTTTAATGAATTCCACACAAATTTCACGTGTCATTTTCTTATTAAGCTCATGCTCAATCTGCTCTAAATTTAATAAACAATCTCCCCTTTGCGTGTTTATATGAGGACTGTTTTAGATCTTTAACTAGAGGCAAAATGATTAAGTATGTGTTCCACTACCTCCTGTTCCTCACACTCTTTAAAATGCTGAAATAGTGCGGGGTCCCTGTGGGAGCTTCTGAGGAGGGAACCCAAAACACAGCAGCTTCAGTGCACAGAGAGCTGCTCCCATGACACATTTGTACTGGAGAAGGGGATTTATCCTGTTTTGGGGGAAGCAAGATCTGAGATCTCAGCATCTGCTCTCCTGCTTGGCACTGTGAGTGCTGGAGGCAAGGCACATCACCACCGTTTGATTAAAGATTTATACCCTTTCAGACATGTTTTCTCTCATTTTTAGCAAACCATATCTCCTGCGTTTTGCTGAGAGCTGTAAAAGGTGAGGGAGTGGCTCCTGTCTCAGTCGTCTCGTTGCTACTGTTTTTTAAAGTCTAGGATCAGAAAACAACAGAGATGTGGATTTTTATTGAGTCTGTTCAGTTGTGCTGAGCAAATATGCGGTAATAAAGGATTTAATGGCGCATTATTAAAAATATTTACATATTCTCATATTGAAACAAAGCAAAAGTCACCACATTTTAAAAATTCTATTGATTTTCAGATTAGGATTATCTCCAGTCAATGCATGAGTGGACAGGAGTTGAACTCCATTCACTCTCTATTCTAAACAAATGTTTAAAAGCCTCCTCTCGGCAGATTTGCATTTGAATTAGGGATGACTCTGCACTGTCTGTAAACCGTGGTCCACTATTGTAGCAGTTGTTGGTGTGGATATTTTTCCCCTTAAATTTTATATTCAGCAAAGATACACTTTTGTTTGAGCCACGTTTCTGCAAACAACAGCCAGAAGCGCGATATCATATCCTGAGACACAGCAGTGCATTTGAATTGAAATGTATGAAGGGTGATGAAATATGACCCTTAATGAGCCAAACCTCAAACAGTAAAGGTACATTTGAGGATGCACCTCGCATTCCTGGATCCATTTCGTTGTTTGTTTCTTTGATTACCTCAGATAACAGATGAAAGGCTCCACAGTCGATGCATCCAGATAATTCAGTATGGATGTGATACAGTTTAATGGCATAACATGGTAAGTTTCAAATGTTTCAGTTTTCAGCCCTGCACAGTTTAAGAGAAAAGGCTTCTTTAACAAACAAGAGGACGTTACGGTTCTTTATTTACAGAGGACAGTGTCCACTAAATATTTCGTCAATAAGCAGTATCAGACATTTAACCAGTAGGCAGGTAAGTACAGGAAATGGGTTGAAGGATAATCAATTAGCATTTTGAAATAAACTGAAAATTTTTAATTACCCAGCATGTATCGAGTAATTACAGTGTTCACAGGGGACCGACAGTCTTAAGTCCTTCTCAACAGGCTTTGTTCACAGCACAATTTGACTTGTAACACAGGAAAATCACAGGTGTCACTAATTACGTTAACAGTGTTTCTGTTCAATGCACTTATTGCATCAATGTATCTATTCAAATCTCCCAACAAGCCGTGACAGTGAACCAGTTTCAACAATAAAAGGATCCTGAAACTAAAGCAGCTGAATGTAATTCAGCCATCATTCATTTTATTATTTACCCCCACTTCCAGATTTTACATCCTAGCGTATTGGAACTTTTTATGTACTACCGTGACCTCTTACAGGTGCCCAGTACGCTTTCCTGTCCTTTCCATACCAGAGTGTCTCTTGGCAATTCATAATGACACTTACATTACATTAGATGAGTGGTTCCCGAACTTTTCAGCTTGGGAACCCCAAAATAACAACACCAGAGACTGGGGACCCCCATTGACCTTGGAGGTGCCACATATTGTTATGCACAGCCACGCACACACGCTGTAAAGCCTATAGAAACACAAAAAACAGCTGTAATATTATTTTAAGTAAGTAGCATTAATTTTTAGGTAATTAATGACAGAATATAACAAAAAATATAACCAAAATTTCTACAATGATGGGTTAAATATGCAATTTTAATTTATTTAAAAAATTAATTTGCTCTATGGAAGGCATATCACCTCCCCCCCTCTGTGTCTTGCGACCCCCGGAGGGTCACAACCCCCACTTTGGGAACCACTGCATTAGGGTACACTGCGTGATGCTCGCTTCTCTCTTGTATCGCGGACTACATGAAGTGGAACGTCACATTAACACTAACTCGCAATTTACAACAATGTTGTATAATTGGGAAAAGGCGAAGGAATAGAAAAATGGACAGTAATGTTGGTGTGGCTCCAAAAGGGCACG
>JAPZDX010000023.1:18539462-18549946 GCA_029783625.1 Naso annulatus | reverse complement strand
CGTAAACCCCACCCATTTTCCCCAGAATAGCTTTTACTATTAGATATTGTGTTTGTTTACATTTTGTCCATGTTAAATAGAGGTGTAACGGTACACAAAACTCACTAGTTGATTCACACCTCAGTTTAGATGTCGTGGTTCAGGACGAGTTTGGTACAAAGATCATCATTAAATCATGCATCATCCTCCTTTCCCATCTCTATTGTTGCTCCCTGGTTCAGGTGACAAAAGCACTGTTAACACATGCATATGTCCATAGTCATAGGTCGCCATAGGTGATTTAGTGAGACAGAACGATCTGCACAGGGTGTTTTATTTTGATCGGCTTCGCTGCAGTGTCTGTGACTTCCTGTGTGCAGCTGACACGGCTAGCCTCTTCCTCGCTCGTTGTGGATTATTGTTTTGAGTGTCACACAACCTCCACAAACTGATTCGTTTCGCTAACAGAGTTTAATCCATGCACTTTGAAAAGTTTGGAGGAGCTTCACGATTACAAGATTTAAAAGAAGCAGGCAGTTCTGCTACAGTATGTTAGCTCAATCAGCATGCACTAAGCTTGCTGAAGGATTACCGTTGCTTAAGGGTCCCGAGTGGAACTTGGTTACGCGTTACTTTAATCAGAATTAATACATTATAGTGTGCATAATTGTACCGTGTAATCTTCATACTATTCTGTGTACCCAAACGTCACGTTTGTACCGGACGGTTGAATACAAATTGATGTATTGTTACACCCTAATATTCAAAAACATTACAGAAAGTATAAGAAAATGTGTGACAACAATAGTTTAAAAGAACGTCTGGGTCAAAATCCTTCCTCACACTAATATTCTAGCCAGGAAGGCAGCACTTCTAAGGAACTATTTTTCCATGCATAGTAACTTTCATCTCAACGTCTTCCAGCTCTCCTCTCTCTCTCGCTCAGGGAATTTTTGACCAAACAAACACAAATGTTCCCTTTAGAAGGGTGATTTACCTACACCTAGCAACCTCCACCTGTCCTATATTGTTTCTATTTCCTGTTTAAACATTAAGGACATTGAATGGGGTTTAAAAATGCAGTCTGAGATCTGCTAAAGCATACACATGGTTGAATTTCAACAATGTTTGGAGATGATACGGGCAATCTCTGCTGATGGTGAGAAGTCAAAAACAGACTGGTTTGGTCCTTTAATATTGCCTCTTCATCATATAGACAGCAGCCATAAGTGATATTTTTTTTTTATGCGCGGTGTGTGTGCATGCGTTCGTCAACGTGAAGTCATAACGTTCACCTACTTTTGTTGTGAAGGATTACCTTATCTCAGTAAGCAGCCGGGGCTTTGTCTTCTGTAACTCAACATGTGCGATTAGTTCTCATTGTGTAACAGTGTAATCTGCACAGATAAAGCTTTTCCTTAATGCAGACTCTTTTAAAGTTCTCAGAGAGGCTCAGCGCAGCTTTATTTGAATATTCTAAAATGCCTATTTGAATTTGAAATGTAAGGAGTCTATTATACAGGGAATGCGATAACCTTTCCGACGCTGCAACACTTGCAGCGTAACCTGAAAATAACAGACTCTTGTTATTGAACAGTTGTGAGGTGCAGCCGGGCAGCTTGTGTTGCACTCTCTCCTGAGAAATTTAAGCCTCAACACTAGGACAACATATGTGGTATTGGTTTCTTACCACTTCCTGACATGTGGATGTCTCCTGGACCATTAGATCGTTCTGGCACCAACACGCCAAGGTGTAGCACGCAATCTAGTTCCTGACGGATTATTGTTGGCACACTTAATAACTCCGAAAATGAAATGTAGCAGGTTATCATCAGGTTTGACACATATGCAAAACATGTCCCTGTGTCTTGCATGGAGCACTCATTAGCTGCCTCCTCTTAATAGATTCACAATGTCTACATTTTCCTTTTTCCGCCAAGCGAGTGCAATCTTTTCTGCCTGGACCAGAAACCTGCATGTCTAGCTGAGGCCCGCTCAAGCATGAGAGTCAGTTTCATTAGATTTACATCAGAAAGGCAAAACAAGAGAGTGTGGGATGGCTATGTGAGCGTGCTGTGTTTGCACCAGTAATCTGCATAACCATTTCAGGTGGATCAGACTGACGTGCACCCAGTTGCCAAAATCTGGATGTGTGCAAGACTGTGAAATACAGGCAGAAATTTACAGTCCAGCAAACTGCCCATTTGCTGCATGTAGAAGATCAAGTACTTATGAAAATAAATATTCATGAATCGAGGAATGCAGAAAAAGTGCAAACAGTTGGTTAATTCACTAGGTGGCATTTTGATGATGCAAAACCACTTGTTGCAAGTCATTGCTGTGTGATTTAATTCTAAATAAGCTTTTAATCCTTTTAATTCACTTTATAATTCAAGAGGAAGAGATATTTGGTATGGCAAGAACACAAGAGGAATCAATGCAGGAAAGAGTTTTTTAATTGTGCTGTAGCTGACAGAGCCGATCCCTGTGTTTGTTAGAGTTCCTGGAAAAAACTGCCAGCAGCTGAAATGTGTTGAGGCTTGTTTTGTCCCATGCTGTCATTAAATGTCGCAGAGTCTTTATTTAAATGTAGGGATTGTACTTTCGTGGGTGGAGGGATGTAGTATCGCTTCTCGAATAGTTTTTATTGGGAGGGTCACAGTGCTTTGATGCTGGCATAAGCAGCTCCTCCTGCTTCACAGATCGAGCTTCAAGCAGTGATCACAGCCATCACTGCAGACATACCTCATAGCTTCTTTAAGTCCCTCTGTTCTCTTCTGTTCAGAGTTCCTTTACTTTTTCCTGTGCGTGACATGTTTGCATCCATCCACCTGGCTAATTTTTATACAGATGTCATAGTGAATTAGGGAAGCCAACTCAGTCCTAAAAGAAAAATCACGCTTTGATTCCTTCAGTTTGGATGTTATGTGGCAAAGGCTAGCCTTCAGCTCGTGCGTGAGTGTGTGTGTGTGTGTGCTTAAAGCATGGAGTGTTGAGCCATAGTGGCTGTATAGGAATAGTTGAGCATTTTCGAAAGTACATGTATTCACTTTTTTTTGCTGAGCGTTGGATGAAAAGATCAATACGACACACATATAGTATGTCTAATAAATATGTAGCTACAGCCGGCATATTGTTAGCTTTGCACAAAAAGTAAAACATAGGATGCCACAAGCCTTACTCTGGTCAAAGGAAGCTCGTTTTTACATTTCAGTTGATACAGAGATAAAGCATGTATGACATGGTTATGCAATGAAGTTTGGAAGTGTGGCATGTGAATTTTGTCACCTTTTGAAAGAGCCTTGATAGCTATTTCCTCCCGTTTCCAGCCTTTTAGTTAGGCTATGCTAACCTCCCACCAGCTGTAGCTTCATATTTCACAGAAACTCGACTTGTATTGATCTTCTTGTCTTTTTCCAAATGTCAAATTATTCCTTTAAAGTGAGACTAATGGCCGATGCTGTCATTTCCCTGACAGCAGTGGAAGGAAACAACATAAAGAGAGAGTGCAGCAGAGCTACACATGAGGCAGAACACACCCTGATTAATATCATGTTACTAAACAGTCCGTTGTCTGTCCTTAGCTTGCAGTAGTTGCTTTGCTGACAGGTTTTACTGGTAAGTTCAGGGTCAGACTCAATGTTGTTCCAGCACGAAAGGTCCATAAAGATGAGTGACGAGTGTCATTTTGTGAACTCGTCCGACTAAAGCGGGACAGCAACAACAGCACGCTTTGTTGACTTTAGGCAAACAGATTTTTTGTGTATCTTTGGTAAAACAAACAACAAAAAAAAGTGCATTAGAAGAGTGCACAACCATTCTATGAACATGTTTAATCGTCTCAATTTGAAGAAGACACTTGACAAAACAGGGATTTAATACAGAGCATAAAACAGACATTTGTGTACCTGTAAACTTGCCAGCTCATCCTGAAATCACAAGCAACTGTGCAAATATGCTTTCACGGTCACTGTTGCTCCCCTGTCCTAATGGTAACCATAGCAAAAGCATTTACTTCCAGTCAAACAGGATTCAAATGAGTATCACGCACAAAGCAAATGAATCAACTGGCCGATCTTTGCACAGCTCGGAGGAGACCTCTGAAACTCTGATAAGTTAAGGGGGAAAGTGAGAATAAAACTTAAGTTGCACTGCAGAAATTGCCTTACACTTGTCAACTGTTTTTTTCCGAACATGAATATAATCAGACAATTTCAGGGTTGAATACACACAGAGTGTTTGAGCGTCAACGTTTTTCTGTGCTTTTCCTGTAAACACACAACATTGTTTGTCACTGATTCGACAGATAAACTGGTTGGCTCTGGCTTTGTTCTCTTACACTTTACTGAACTGCTGATGAGCTGTTTTGGAGTTGAGCTGTCAGATTTTCCACACACCCACTAGTGCGTGCTACCTTCGCGTGAACTCTGAGGGGTCTGAAATGTGAATCTGAATACCAAAACAGAGCAGCACCTCATTTTCAGTCGGGCTGTGGCAGGTTCTTCTTCCCCTGCAGCCCTCTGGCTCTAACCCCTCATCGCAGCCCATTGAGATGCTTCTGCTAGCACCCTCCTCCCATCCCCCTCTCAAGCACTTTGTTTCCATGGCGAGGAAATGCCTTTTTTTTTTTTTTTACCAAGGGAGCTGTAAAATTAGCAGAACTCTATAGTAACAGTTGTCCCTTGTGTATGTAGGCTAAGTGCTATTGATAAATGTCAGTCAAATATGTACAGGAAGAAGGGACTTTGAAGCATTCAGAATAATGTCGGATTTCAGTTTTCAGTCAAAAAAATACCATGCTGTGTTGAAGCAGACCAGAATAGCCCTTTGGAAAAAGTAATTGAAAAATGTGCCCCTGCTTTTTTTTTTTTTTTCCAGTGGGTGGTTTGGAGACTGTTACCGGCCTGTATGGACAAACACTCGAGATCCCGTGCAACAATGGAGCCATAAAATCAGAAGAGGTCCTGCTCACCAAATGGAAATATGTAAGTCTCAGCAGAGGTCAATAGATTCAGAATGGTGAAATCTGTCTGACACCCACTTATTATGTCTGCACCACGCCCAGTCTGAGTGCTCAGGACATGCATTAGAGCATGCATCTGTCCCTCCATATGACACTGCATGAGCAGAGGGTGTGGAGCGAAAAACATGGCGTGCTTTTATTTGAACTGGAAGCCAGTGCCATATGTGACAGGCGTGTAACAAGCGGACTCTTCTTTGCTCTCCAGGACAAAGGAGAGGGACTTCCAGGAGACCTGCTGGTCAAGCAGAAAGACCAGGAAGCCACAGTCATCGCCACTGATGAGTACAGGGGCCGCGTGAGCATGGCTGCAAACTCCAGCCTGCTGCTTTCTGACGCCAAGCTGAATGACCAGCGGACTTTCACCTGCATGGTGGTGGCTGGTGCAGACATTTCAGAATACCCGGTTAATGTGGTGGTCTACAGTGAGTACAAGCTGGCATGAGTTTGAAATATCTTGCCATTTTTGGATTAGATTTGTTCAAGTGCCAGAATGGCTGGCATGTGCAACATCCTGCACACAAATCACCTCCATTAACACCCGGTTCATTAACACATTTTTTATGTATTACAGAGTCGCCTGGAGACCTGGAGATTTCTGACAAAGCGGAGGAATTAGAGATTGGTAAACTTACCAAGGTTGGTTTTTCAATGATAAACATAACTTTTACCTACATTATTTTCGGCAGTAAACCATCGAGGGAAATCCCTTCCTAGAGCGAAGGTGTCCTGAGGCAGAGACCACGTTACTACAGTAATGAGTTCTTTCAAGTGATTCTTATGAATTAGTAAAGCACTGAGCAGACCCACCACCCCCCGTACTGCAATTAAAATACCCAACGGATCTGAGGGGCTTTAGAAATGCTTTGGGCATGTCATGGTCTGATGCCTAGAAAGCGACTAAGTCCTAAAATGCCGGAGAGGACCTAAAAAAGCTAATTTGCTCCAACGGTTGGTCATTTAAAAACATGCAGATTTATTCAAAATACGTGAAACTGTGATTTTTGTCCTCGAGTGCAGGTTTTTTGCTGTTTTTCTCAAGTTTTGATTGTTTTGTTCCACAGCTTGGAAAATGTGTCGCACGAGACGCTAATCCAGCTGCAAATATCACATGGTTAAAGAACGACAAACCTCTGGTGGCTGATGGGAACGGTACGTATTCTTCCCCCATTTGAGTGGTTATTAATACTAACAAAACAGCTTTTTGGTGTGATTTTGACATTTACAAGTATTTTATTTCCTGGTGGATTTACTGTTTTTTAACAGGGACTGTTACTGTAAATTATTCCTGACTGTCAGTGTGAGTGCAGCATTTTGGTTGGTGTGCTATTTATTCTTGTAAGAGTTTTCAGACACAGTACTTTATTTTCTGTGCAGGGATTTCCATTCAGACCTCAGTGCTGGTGGACCCTGCTACTGGCCTTTCGACCACCTCTTCCATACTGGAGTACTCGGCCGAGAAGGAAGACACGGACGCCCAGTTCACCTGCAGCACTCAGCACCCTGTGGGGGCAGAGCTGGTGTCCTCTGCAGTGATCTTTACCATCACTTGTGAGTCAGCAAACAACTTTCAGCAGACACACTTTCTAAGCTGCACCGTCTGTTGCCTGCAGACAAGCTTTTGTCAGAGTAACTTGTGCGCGAAGTGAAAGACTAAGTAGTTGGTTGATGTTGGCTTGTTTCATCATCTCCACAAAGTATGAAAAGTTAAGAGTCTGTCCTGCATTTCCCTCTCTAAAGGAATTAACTTTTTGTCCCGATTGTTGTATTTTTATTGTTGGTGTTTTTCTTTGCAGGCCTTTAGCTCTGCATTTTGGGAATTGCACTTACTCTCTTCCTTGCTAAGAATCAGATCAGTACTGTAGCCTAAATATAAAGCAGACAGCAGTCTAGTCTAATCTAGCCTAGCCTAATCTTATCTCAGCATAGTTTAGCACAAAGACTGGAAACGGCTAGCTGACCAAGAAACAACCTTTGGCTTTTGTTGTGTTTCAGTTACTTAACTTTAGACGTGTTGATAGCCTGTTTTTTTTTTTTCTGATCCCAGTCTTTATGCTAAGCTAATTAAGCTAACTGTCTCCTGCAGTAGCTTTATTTTTACCAGAGCAACATTAGAGTAAATCGAAATCTGAAACATGTGGTGAGTGTACGAATATTTACCAAAATGTCAAAAAAGTCCTTCAAGTGAAGACTTTCCTGGGTTACTTTGGTATGCCTATAACTGAAAACAAGCAAAAATATTAAAACATATCTTATTGATTGATTGATTATCTTGGGTATTTGGTAAAGAACCAAATCTAGATGCTGACCAGAGATTTTTTTATTTAGTTTTTGTTCTTAAAAGAGAGAGAGGAGTTTGGAAGTAGAATAGAAGTAGGTTTTGTCTGATTGCAACATGAAATGTTAAAAACAACTCTGCGGCAGTCCACTTCACTCCGTGCTATTACACCGAGTTGATCTGTTTAAGAATATATTTTTGCTCATGCTGTATTCAGCAGTTCATTTACTCCCAAGCAAAGGAGACAGCCGTTACGGCAGGTGACAGAAAAATAAGGTGCGAGTCCTGTAACTCTGCACTGGGATTTACACCCAGCACAATGTGAAATATTGAAGCTACCTGCTCAACGTGGCCTTTAAAGTTCAACTACTCAACGCTGGAACACTTTTTCAGGAGAAATGTGAAGAGTTTGTCTCAGATGGAGCAGAAACATTGAGCTTTAAAAGGATTGTTTGGTCGAGTGCCTGAGAATATGACAGCAATTCAGGCAATCTCCACGGCTGCATCTTGAGCTTGGTTATAAGCAAGACTGCGGCACAAAGTTACAGCTCTCTGTAGCGCAGTGACACGTTGGGCTTCTGCAGTGCCTGCAATGAGCTGATGGGGGCACGTGCACAACTCACGCCTAAATACACATCCAATCTCTCACTTTCTGTCTCCCAACTCCTGCACAGACTCTACAGAGAACGTCGTCCTTCAGGTCATTGCTCAGGAACCTCTAGTGGAAGGAGACAATGTGACTCTGAAGTGTGTGGCTGATGGTAACCCGGCTCCTACCAGCTTTAACTTCCACCTTAAGGTACACACTCATGGTTATTTAGCTGAACACTCAGAAATTCCATTCAAGCTCTTCAGCTAATGACTCAAAATTGTTTGATTGTACGTCTCTGAAGGGCGAGGTGGTGACAGTGGAAGACGCGGATACCTACACCATCACCAGTGTCTCACGTAACACCACTGGTGAATACAAGTGCTCTCTAATTGACAACCAAACAATGGAAGCAACTAAGGACATCACAGTCAACTGTAAGAGACCAGAGCACTTTTTATTTCTCCAAAAAATAGAAATTGCTATAATTTTGCAACTAACCTGCTTCTTTACCTTTCTGATTTCCTGTATTGCCTTTAATTGAATTTGTTACTATGACAGCAAAAAGTGTTTGTGAGAAGAAAGAGGTCCTAATGTCTTTCTTTGCCATCCTACCTGTCTTTTTGTGCTTTGTGGAGTAAAGTGTTGTGTCAACCACACTGCCTCTAATAAGCCTCTTCTGCAAGGCTGTGAGCCAAGTGCAGGGTTGTATGGTTAACAACAGGAATGTTTTGACCCTTGTCAGGCCTCCAAACTCTCTTTTCACCACCCTCGCCTCTCTTTTTAGACCTAGACATCAATTTGAGCCCCTCAGGAAGTATCGTCAAGAGTGTCGGCGAGACCTTGGATCTAAATCTCCTGATTGATGCTTCCGGAGAATCAAAGGTCTCATGGACAAAGGTAAAATCAATCTCTTATACAAGAAAGCCAAAATCATTGAAGTCAAGTTATTTCTTGTTACCCACAGTGATGCCATTCTCTATTTATTTATTTATTTCAGGATAATATTAAACTGGACAAAGAACCCACTTTTAGCAAGGTCTCTTACTCAGACTCAGGCCGCTACGAGTGTGATGTGACGATGGGGCTTCTCAGCCGAAAAGCTTCTTTTGAGCTGGTTGTCGAAGGTAAGGGCTTAAAAGACATAGACTTTAAGAGATATTCTGAACCATTTTGTTGCTGAGCATGAAAAGGATCTATACCATTCTAATGTCTGTGCAGCAAATTAGAAGTGACAGCCAGCTACGGGTTGCAGTTAGCTTAGCCCAAAGACTGGAGTCAGCTAGCCTAGCTCTCTCCAACAGTAAAAAAAAATCCAAAACCTGCAAAAAAAAACCCCAACCATAAATCTCACAAACTTGCTTGTTGTTTTTGCTTGTTTAATTAATTTAAAACAACATTGTGTAACTTTGACTGCGACCCTCTGCTTTGAAAAACGAAACTTAACGATGCACCTTGATACATCGCACAAAACAGCAATTTTAGTAAAATTGGGTAATATTTTACAGAGAAAATTTCCTCTGGTTTTCCCTCTGATGTTCGAGGACTGCTCTGTCTGATTGCAGCCTTTTGATTTTGATTTTGATGAACCCGGTGCTGTAGTTGCCGCTTCCGTCTGCAGGAAGCATACATGTTTCAGGAACCTCCGGGAATCACAAAGACGTATGAAAGTTTTGTTTTTCGAAGCAGTGGGTCTCGGTTAAAGTTACATAGTGTTGCATTAAAGACTGAAGAGTAACAGAGATTTTTAAGATTAAACAAACCACATATAACCTGGTAATTTGAGATGTTTCCCCTCTTTATGCTAGGCTAAGATAAGCTAACTGATTGCAACTCCATCGTTCCTGCACAGACATGAGACTGACGTGCATCTCTCTTCTAACTCTAACACAGCCATGATGAAAACCTCCTCTCATTCAGATGTATCTGAAGAGTTGCATCCTGTTGCAGGTACTCCAGTTATCAGACGGCTGTCCAAGAAGCGTGGTGAAGACGGCACGCATGAAGTCCTGATTTGTGAGGCTGAGGGCTCTCCAAAGCCAGCTGTTTCCTGGAGCATCAATGGCACCTCGGTATGCACACTCACACTCCTACAGCATTAGCCCCTATTATACTTATATAAAATTCTTACACAGATAAATGTTACCATTTCTGAAGGTCATATCCATCAATTAACTGAAAGCACAGCATACATTTATTAATCAGGGCTGCAAGAAGATTTTATTTTTTCATGTACGCTGAGCTCCTTTTGTGCCAGCAGACAGAAAATTCTTTTCTTTCCTCAAGGCTTGAAGCTGCTCAGAAAAAAAAGATGAATAAAAGTCACAATTATAGTCATACTGTAAATGTAAATGTACTTATTCCTCAACTTGTTGTCAGTAAGTGGTCCAATATTTTATTTAGACGTTGAAGGAGAAAATGTGCATATTTAACCAATTGCAAGCATTCATCAGTAATTTGTTTTGGTACAAGATATTTATGTTTGTGTTACCTGAAATTTGGCTGAATGGGTGGAGGTTAGAGGTGTAATATTTTCATTTTTTTGGCTGATGATGATTACCGATCCAACACCAGTGCATAAATGAGTGTGTGTGTGTGTGTGTGTGTGTGGATACATA
>JAPZDX010000023.1:18229158-18239566 GCA_029783625.1 Naso annulatus | reverse complement strand
AAGCTAACCGCCAGTGTTTAGCACCTGCCTGTCCATCACAAAGTAGCCCAACTCTGCATCGCTCTTCCCAGCCTCTCCTTCAGTGCTCCAAAGCAGCTGAAAGTCAAACCGAGACTCACTCTTTCTCTGGAACAAGTTTTATCTGCTGGCTCAGTAGGGCTGTATTTCCTTTTCATTACAATACATTCGTAACTTTCTCCAGTCTGGACGGCGTCCAGTTGCTGTGCTCCGCAGTGCTCTCAACCTTACCTGCGCGCTGTCATTGGCGGAGGGAAACGCACCCCCCCTCAACCCAGTCTTGTCCCAAGTCAGCCAAAACATCAAAATACAGGCAGAGCGCGTTGTGTCTCCATATGCAGTCACCACCATGCATATACGGAGGCTCAGAAGTGATGACTGAGCAGCACTACTTTTGTATATGTCTATGTTTTATTTTTTAGTAAAATCCTACTGACTCTACCTTTAAGCATATGGGTCAGACTTCTGTGCCTCTCTATGCCTCTATTTAAACATCTTATTATTTCAGAATAAAAGTTGGGGAAACAGGACACCTTAAAGGTTGTAGTCATGGTTTGTGTTTAGAATTTAGTGATTTCCTGTTTTATTTTGTTGGGTTTTCTTGTCAAGCTTTTGTTGCTACTTCCTGTCTCTGTTGCTTCCGTCCCCTTTTTGATTACTTATGTTTCACCTGTACCTTGTTTGTTTTCTCTCCTTTATAAGTCTGTGTCTCTTCCTCTGTCCTTTGTCAGTTTGTCTGTTTTTGTGTCCCAGTCCTGCCTGTTCTCTTCATCTTATCCCAGTTTGTTGTTTGGTTGAGTTTTTAGTTGCTCTCTTGGGTTTTGCTCACTTTTTCAGCTTTCTCATTAAAGCTTGTCTTTTGTTTTTCCTCACCTGTCTTGTGTGGTCTTTTGCTTTTGGGTCTTTTTTTTGAAAAACCATTCTGTCTGCCAACAACGACAATCTAAAACTTGTTCATGAGTATTATTATTGAGCCAGTCATTCTTGTAGGAGGGTGAGCTCAAATGGATAGTTAAATATGAGTGTGTCACATTTATTTATTTATTTATTCATTTAAGTCTTTTCAACCACACAAGCTCCATCTGGCCTCTCATAAAATATCTTGTGCTTTAGGAGTCATCTGGGCCACCAAGCCCATCATGACTCCATCTTCAGCTTAATGGCTTCCCTGACACAGGTTTGCCCTAGTTCATTTTCTGGTTGCCACCACTTCAGGCACAGATGAGCTTTTAGCCATGGCTCCAGCCAAATATGAACATGCCTACTCAAATTCCACGTGCTCAGCCGAGTTAGTGCATGTACATCAGGTTTTCAAAAAAATATTGAATAACTACACATTTCCCAAAAGTTCTGAAACCTAGAAATCTTCACAGGGTCTGGTTAAAATACTTATTTAAAGAAATATTTCAATATGTAACAAGTAATTGGATTAACTTGTAATGTTCTTTTTTTTAATCCTCTCCATTTGTCTCAACTTCTTTAGAACTTCTCTTCTCTGTCAGTCAGACTGTCAACATTTTCTCCCATTTTATTGTCAATATATCTGCCCGTCTCTCTGCCTTTCTGGATGTCTCTTTAGCTAATTTGCCCATTTTCTAACCACAACAAACTCATCACTTTCTCACAACTGTTTGTATCTCCCTGTTTGACAATATGTATTTCTCATTACTCCATTACTGGCTGTCTACATGATTTTCTTTTTTCTGTTTGTCTTTCTGTCTTTTGCCATCTGCCCCGTCTAGGACTGAACAGAAAATAGCTTAGTGAAACATCCAGTACTCAGGGGCTTTAATTATCCCGAATCACATATCAGCTGAAAGACAACTGCGATACAGTTGCCATCTGCTTTTTGGTCACTTCTAATCAGCTTGTTTTCAAAAACAATAAGGCTGGACGTTCTCTCCGGAGAGCGTGAGTTACTTAGAGACTAATGTCTTGTTTAAGGCTTTCTTACAGAAAAGGAAACAGCGATCAAAATACTGATTGTTACCTCTTGGGGAAACCTCTGTCCTTCATCTTCGAAACGCCACACAGGGACAAATTAAGTGAACTAAAAAAAATAAAAAATAAAACATCTGACTTGAGGCAGCACAACATACAGCAAGTAAAGATTTCTGTGCAGCACACTCTGCGGTGCTCTGTTTTGTAGCCTGAGGGCTTTGTTCTAATCATGATATATACACAACATCCTAATGACTCATTAATTTCACCGTATTAAACCTGTTTAACCCCACATAAGCATAAGAACAAGAGGACAAAAAGTCAAACTGTCGGTATTAATATTTAAAAATTAAACACCTCAGACAAATATCTGGCTTCTGGTTAACTTAAAAAATATAACACTTTCCTTAAAGCATCCATCTATTACGCATTATGAACATACTGTATTTATAATGCATTACAAAGTGCCTATAGCGCTGTATAATTATGGTTATAAGCTAGCTAACCATAACCACTTATAATGTGCCATAAGTGTGTTCATAATGTGTTACAATGTGTTATATATGTTCATGATGTGTTATAATGTGCTATAGAGACAGGCTTCATAGAAAGTGTTACCAAAAATGCTATTTAAAAATGTATACTTCATGTTGCGCCTCATGGTAATGTAATATGCTCACAGTGCATGTACATTTAAAACAGTAAAATAATGAACCGTATGTGCCTCTCCAGGTTTGCTTCTCTGACTCTTTTCATTCTTCTTTTCTTTCACACACTTTGTTTGTGTGTTCGTGTGTGTACATGCGTGTGCATGTGTGTGTTTTTGACAGATATGTAATTTAGTGTAGCAGCCCCTTGTGACATGAGTGCACTGGCTGCCTCTTCACATCACTGAAGGATGAGTTTGGCCTAGTCAGGCATGACATTGTGACATGTCACAGCTCATGTCTTTCTCCATTATGGTCAAGTGCTCCTTCCAGTTGTTATTGTTGTTGCTGTGAAACAGGGGGGTCCTTTTCCATTGATCAGAAGCCCAGGGGGAACTTAATTAAACGTGACAGTTGTGATATGAGGCATGTAGCATATATAGGCTATAGGGCCGTGTCTCTTTCTCGACAGTAAAGACTAGATAGCTTGTCTGTGCAGTGTTAAGGCAACAAGGGATGTATCAGTCTGAGAGTATTAGATGAACTTCTATTAATAATAGCTCTTTACCGTAGGTTGGTATGATTATTTTTATATGGACTATGTATTATTTTCTGTGGATCCTGTGCCTGAATGGGGTCATAATGTGTTTTTTGTGCACTATTTGTTGTTTTTGATTGATCACTAACCAGTTGTTTGATGCTTTATCTGCTAACAGGGTGCTTGTTTGTATCATTGTTTGTACAGGTTAGCCAAACCTCTACGGCTTGAGCTTGTAAAATGAAGGCTTAAAAGAATGATGAATCATCTTTGGATGCGATCAGCAGAGCCACGTCTTTCATGGATAGGCACCGAGCTTGTGTTTTTGAGTCTCCTCTTGTGTGTAATTTTTTCTCCTACCGACTCGCACCAAGACCAGGACCAACAATGCCAAAAAATCCCTGGTTCTATGTCTCTGCCTGTGCTGGAGAAAAGGGGGGATATCATCGTGGGAGGACTCTTCTCGCTGCATGACATGGTGGTGGAGCCCAGTCTGTCCTTCACCTCCAGGCCTCCTCCCATACAGTGCACCAGGTAGGCCATTTTTTTGCCTGATGCAAAGTTTTGTTTGAGACAATGTAAATTCTCATGCTCACATAGCCGAGTATGGTACATCTTCAGCTTCAATTTATCTGTACATATGGTTTTTTTGTGTACAATGTTGTGAAATATGATTCTTTTTTACAGAGCTACATGCTCATAAATGTGCTCACTTAAAATATTGCCTCTATATATCTTTTCATTTAATCCAGATTTAACTTTAGGACATTTCGTTGGATGCAAACTATGATCTTTGCCATTGAGGAGATTAACAGGGATGGCAAATTACTTCCTAATATCACACTAGGCTATAAGATCTATGATTCGTGCAGTACACCACATAAGGCTTTGAAGGCTGCCATGGAATTAATGGGGAGTGAGAAGGCTTCAGGGGTTGAAGGAGAAATACAGACAAAAGGAACCTGCCATGGGACCATACCAGCAGTTATAGGAGATGGAGGATCTACTCAGTCTCTCGTTGTGGCTCGTTTCCTGGGAGTCTTCCATGTGCCTCAGGTAGTCATAGCTATTCAACAGCTGTGCATCTGTGATTTAATCTGAGCAAAATAGAAAAAGAAGTGTGAATCCGCTTTTTATCATGATATTTTCTGTTGCTGTCACTGGAGAGGATCACAGTCAAATTTAGCTGAATGTGGTTTTGAACTTCAAATCAACTGAATTTGATGCTGAACATTTTTACATTAAAATTGAAATACTTTATTTTCTCCATTCAGGTGAGTTACTTCTCCAGCTGTGCCTGTTTTAGTGACAAAAAGGAGTTTCCTGCCTTTTTAAGAACCATGCCCAGTGATTTCTTTCAGGTTAGAGACAGCAGAGAGTCAGAATGCTCGCAATGTGACTATCCTCATTACAAAACAAAAAAATGTCCATTCTAATTTCTAAACAATAAACACTGTCTCTGTGTTCATCTTACTGTCTCTAGGTAGATGCACTAGTACAACTAGTCAAGCACTTTGGCTGGACTTGGGTGGGTGTGATTGCAGGGGATGATGCTTATGGCCGTGGCGGAGCAAATATCTTTGCTGAAGAGGTGGGTCACCCATATATAAAGAATTTAATGAGAATAATTTGCTATTTTTCAATTTTCAACACCTAATCTTTTGAACATAGAGCAGTCATAAGTTGTCATGCGACCCTCTCCCCTCCTTTGCTCTCTAAGGTTAGAAAGTTGGGTGCATGTGTTGCCCTTCATGAGATCATCCCTAAGAATCGAGCTCAGGCTGCCATTTCATCGATTGTTTCCAACATCCGTTCCTCTGGGGCCCGAGTCATTCTTGTGTTTGCTGTGGAACAAGATGCAGCCGCATTGTTTGATGAGGCACACAGGCATGAGGCTTGAGATTGCAAAGTTCAGTTTTTAATTTATCAAGTTTTACTGAGTTCAAAAATTGTCATTGTAAGTATGCCATCTGCATGTATGTTGAACTTAGGGAGGGGCTTACTGGGATACAGTGGCTGGCCAGTGAGGCTTGGAGCACAGCTGCCGTCCTCTCCACCCCCAGAAAGTACCACCTGATCCTCCAGGGTTCAATGGGATTTGCCATCAGACGAGCACACATCCCTGGATTGCAAGACTTCCTGCTTCGCTTGCATCCCTTGAGCTCAGATGCCCTTGAGAATCCTTTCCTGATACCCTTCTGGGAAGAGGTGTTTCATTGCAGCCTGGGTGTGCAGGAAGGTCAAGAACGTAATGTTGAGGGTAAACCTCTATGCTCTGGAGAGGAAAAGCTGGGGAACGTGAAGAATATCTATTCAGATGTTTCACAACTACGAATTTCCTACAACGTCTATAAGGCAGTGTATGCCATTGCTCGTGCACTCAAGGCGATGAGAAGCTGCATTAAAGGGAAAGGCCCATTCTCTTTGCAGGCCTGTCCAGATGCAGACAATATACAGCCCTGGCAGGTACCATACTTGCACCAATTCACACTAGATTAATAAAAAATTATTTGGATGCAAGAACATTGCAGAGTTCGGTGGGACTACCGAATGATCATATGCACTTTCTTCCTGTAGCTTCTTCATTACATAAAACAGGTGGAATACTTGAACTCATTTGGTGATGAAATCAAGTTCGATGAGAATGGTGACCCTGCAGCCATGTATGACCTGGTCAGCTGGCAGCTGACACCGAATGGGGAAATGGAGTTTGTCACTATTGGCAAATTTGATGAGACAACCACAGACCACAAGCAAAACCTCCAGATTCATGAACAGAACATTGTATGGAATGGCAACCAAACCAAAGTAGGCATCTTGATAGAAAATAACAATGTTTTGTGAATTGCACATTGTGCAATAATATTTCCATTATGTGTTTGACAAGTGTAGTGTGCATTTCCTCTTTTGCCCAGGTTCCCTTGTCAGTGTGCAGCAGCATTTGTCCCCCAGGTACCCGAAAGGCAATCAGACCACACTTCCCTATCTGCTGCCATGATTGTGTGGTTTGTACAGCTGGGGAGATTAGCAATCAGACTGGTGAGGAAAGACTAACTGCCCACTTTATGTTTGAGAATCTGATCTAAAGTTTCAGCACTAGTATAGCAGCTAAAGTCTTCTTGTCTTCCCTCCAGATGCCATAGAGTGTGTGCGCTGCCAGCCAGAGTTCTGGTCCAATGCTGAGAGGACAGCCTGTATCCCCAAACAGGTGGAGTTCCTGTCCTTTAGCGACACCATGGGCATCTCCCTGATGGCTATTTCCCTCATTGGCTCCTTCTGTACCTGTGTTGTGGTCTTTATATTCTCTTGTTACAGAACCACACCCATTGTCAGAGCCAACAACTCTGAGCTGAGCTTCCTGCTTCTCCTCTCTCTGACTCTGTGTTTCCTGTGTTCTCTGACCTTTATTGGCCGACCCTCTGAGTGGTCCTGCATGCTGCGCCGCACGGCTTTTGGGATCACCTTTGTTCTATGTATCTCTTGTATTCTGGGGAAAACCATTGTGGTGCTATTGGCCTTCAAGGCGACACTTCCAGGCAGTAATGTCATGAAATGGTTTGGGCCTGCACAGCAAAAGGCAATCATTACCATGTGTACACTGGTCCAGGTAAGGATTTCTTTTTAATCACTTTAAATGGTCTCTGGTGTATTTTTTTCAAATGTGAGAAAGAAATGTTTCCTCTGGCAGGTAATCATCTGTATAGTGTGGCTGATTGTTGCTCCCCCCACTCCACGCCAACTGATGCCACGCGAAAGCCCTATTGTCATTCTCTTGTGTGACGAAGGTTCACCCGTAGCATTCGCTCTCGTCCTGGGCTACATTGGCCTGCTGGCCTGCCTTTGCCTCTTCCTGGCCTTCCTGGCAAGAAAACTCCCCGACAACTTCAATGAGGCCAGACTCATCACCTTCAGCATGCTCATTTTTTGTGCAGTTTGGGTTGCCTTTGTTCCCGCCTACATCAGTTCTCCAGGGAAGTACTCCACAGCCACAGAGGTGTTTGCCATCTTGGCCTCGAGTTATGGACTCCTTGGTTGCATATTTGCACCTAAATGCTACATAATCCTACTAAGGCCGGAAAAGAACACAAGGAAACACCTGATGTCCAAAGCAGCCACTGATAAATTTTAGATCATTCTTATCACATGTGCAATTTTTGGACATTTTACTAACTTTGTCCTAGAATAATACTGAGGTCACTTCACTTTAGTGAGTGTTATTTAGTAAGAACAATAACAGTGTGCCAGAGATCTTTTTTGAGCCACATCCTTCATTATGAGCCATACATATCACCACCAGATGGTAGTATTGTGCTGTCAGTGCAGCCTTATGTCATTTATGATGTCCTCTCAGAAATGCACACACACAAACACACACACACACACACGTTCACCCTTATTCTCACAAATTACTTCGAAGATGTTTTGGGATATTTTCCTGTCTACCATTTTCAATATTTTTCTTCAATAAATTTTTGACCTTTGTGTATTCAAAGATTGACTCTAACTTTTTAAATTTATTCGGTCAGTGATGCAGAAATAACACCAGCATAAACACAGAAACAGTACACATAATAGTGTATCATCAGCATGAGGTGATGTAATTCTAGTTTTATTCCCATGTTCAGGGAAACAAGTTATGGTCATGCAGTCTTCAGTTTACAAAAAAGCATAAATCAAACAAACTGTTTTAGTTTTCCAGCTACACGACACTCCTCGGATGTTCACAGTGGGAATATGAAGGACAGCTCATTGCTCTATCTGAATGGGATTTGGCAGCACTGTCCATACTGACTTGACCTGGGATAGAACAATGAGGCCCATGGTCTCAAAGGTACGCTCTGTGGACATCCCAGCTGTCATTGGTTAATTAAATCCTCATTCTCAAGAGGCCTTTACATATAAACATCACGCCTGGCTGTTCCCTACAATAACAAACAAAAATGTCAGACATTTTTTTGCTGCTCTCCACAGCTGCTCTCAGGCTAACATTGATTATCCACCACTGATTGATCTGCTGTTACTCCCAAGGCACCAAGATTAATTGGAACACGTAGAGACATCGGGTCACTGACGTCTATCAGGGACAGACAGAGGAAAAGGTGTCAGAAGGGGGCAGGTGGACAGCAGTGTTTTATTGACACTGTATTTATCCATTAGCACTTATTTCTCACCTACACCTTCATTTATCTCTTACCTTTACCCCTTTGATTTTTCTACTCCTGTCTGTCCTCTCTCCTGACAGAGATTACTGTAAGACAGTAGACAGATTTTCCTTTACAAGTGCAGCCTGTCTTCTTTTCACTTCAAAGAGTAATCCTTTAGATGGCAGCACTATTCACTTCATTCAATAAAACAGAATAAATTATCCACATCTTTAGGGTTAAATAATTTAAACAGGAAAACACTACACTGTGAAGTCTTCAATAAAACAAATGGGCCATCAAATTACATGTACACAGATGGAAAATAGAAGATGTCATGACCGTGAAAAATATATGAAAAGAGCGACTGAGAGGAGAATATGTCCAGACTTCGCAGAAAATCCATTCCAAGAAACACTGAAAGAGGACAAGTTGAGATGTGATGACCTAGGTCTGCTGACGTATAATGGTAAACATAGGAGGGAAACTCAAGATGTGGTTAGGGAATGTCTTCTATACATTCAGCTATTTACTCGATCTTGTCATCAGTGAGTTTTAATGAGGCAAATGCTGAACAGATGTTCCCCCTTTGATGACGAAGCACATGTACAGGACACATGAGGATTTACCTCAACAGAGACAGAAAGAAATGAAGAAAAGTAGTATTTAACATTGCATCATTGATGTGAAACTGTGATATGATTCCTTGGGCTGAAAGGAGACGTCAGTAGTGATTGGGCTAGAGATACAGGGGTGGATAAAACAACACAATAAAAACCAACAGCCGTGCAGCAGATATCAGTTGGGTGAAGCCTGTAATGTTTGTTTTGTTTTGACAGTTTCAGAATTGTTGCATCAACTTAATAGCCTGTTTCTAGGAAGTAGTTAGTTGTCAAGCAAGTATTCTGTTAACTGTCTGTCATTTGGAGTTGTTAACATTCTACTTGTGACTTCCTCTTGACAATTATCCAACTGGAGCCCTTTTCCTCCCACCCAATTTTGAAGTGTTTGCAAGTAACACCAGCCATTCAGAAGGCAAAGCACACTTAGAAAAGCAGCAATTAGCATTATGTTCCAGTTGCAGGCAGACAAGCACTTTTTCAGTTTTCAAGGCAGCGTAAAGGCAGAGGTTCAACATATGTTGGCTAGACTGCTGATACCTCGGTCACAACCCAAAAAAATCATGTTGTATTACAAGGGGAAAATTCAAAAAAATATAATAGCATATGCAAAATATATGTAAACAGATAAGCAACTAGACTTTAATCAAATTAGGCAAAATACAAAAAATACTGGATATTTGTGGAAAAGAAAGAAAGAAAGAAAGAAATCATGAAGCTGAATCAATACCTCATTAATATCTGTTTAGTGTAGCAGCACAACTATTTCATTTTCCTGTGAGGTGCAATAATTCTGTTTCTCCACTCGTTTTAAGTGCACCCATGTAACAGCTGAATGTATTTCAGATCATACTGTAGCATAACGGAAAAGGAATTGAATAGGGCAGGTAAACATATACCTTGTGCACAGTCATTACATAAGTTAAGAGAATCATACATGCCTTGCAAAGACTGATACCTTTTCCTAAAATCTTTTTTTGTGATGATGACGTCTTTTTTTCTACCGTCCAATCCTGGCTGTCAGGTATATTTCCTCCTTGAAACTAAATCTTTTCAGGTAGCTTTTTCTCCAGCGTTCTTTCACCTTTTGTTAGTTAGAGTCAGCATTACGGGGGAGATAGGCACCATAGAAATTGCAGCCGTGACTAATGGTCTCTGCCATTATAGTACCATTCACTGGTGCCCATGTGGTTACCTACATTATACAGGGCTGTGATTGATCAGAAGGTCTCAAAAAACCCCTAAAATTAAGCAACGGTAGTGATGATGGCTTTTTTTTATATGCATGAGTCACTATGCTAATCTTATTAGGTACCGGATCCATGTTCGGGTGCTCCAAAAGGGACAGATAATGTGTTGACAGACTGCAATACAGAGTTTCTCATGCTGAATATTGTGTGTGAGAGCTGGCGATTTTCACAGTGTGCAACACAAACGCACACCTATCCACTTTATGATGAGCAAATGCTTATGATGGGTTGTCAAGATGTACTGCATTAACTC
>JAPZDX010000023.1:18102654-18113140 GCA_029783625.1 Naso annulatus | reverse complement strand
CTTAAGTTTATCTACCAGATACACACTCTGTGACACATTATCTTTCTCAGGCCTAAGGTGTACACCCAAGCTGATGGTAAGGTGTGTATCCACCCGAAATCTGTCAACGCCGAAGAGACGGAGTTCAACTACACGTGGCTCATCTACCACCTCAAGATGAGGACAAGCAGTGTGAGTGGGCGAGGGGACACGAAAATGGATGATGCCGTGTTTCAGCAGCGCTGTATGATTGCTGTGTTTTCACGTTTGAGTGCATGTTGCTGTGTCTTTTTGATTTCGTGTGAGTGGAGAGAGGGACCAGTGTTTAAAGGTTGGCTGTGGTGTCACACCAGCTTTACACTAAATGAATATTTGATTAAAACGCTGCCTTTCAACTCCCTCTCAAAGGCTCTTGTGCTTCAAAGCATCCAGACACAATATAAGAGGTGGTGGTGGAAGAGCAAAACGGTCAATGCGGCTCTCTGACTGCTGCCCTCTCTCTCTCTCTGTCTGTTTTTCTCGTTTTTTTCTGCCCCTCTACTCACTTCCATTTTCCCCTCCCTTACATCTGTCTGTCTTTGTTCTTGCTGTGCTTTCTCTCTCTTTATGAATGTTTCCCATTCTGCCGAAAAACACCTTTCATGTCCTCCGATTGATGTCTGTAAATTTGTCTCTCACTTTGCTGCCTTCATCTTTATGAAGGAGTGTTTTTAGCGGATTTCACTGTCATCATCGCCACCATTAAGTGTTCTTCCTTTGTAGTATGTAAATGGTGCGGTGCTCAATGCTGTGCATTTGAGTCTGTTTTAAAGGTAAGATATTCTGAGAGTGCGAGACTTTCAAGGTCATTTATTTACTGAGAGAGTGAGAAGGAAGCAAAAGACCAGGGCCGGCGGAAAAAGAAAAGGACCGAAAAAGAGGGATGACGTTAAACTTTATCTCCTCTGACGCACTTGCCACGGGTGGTCCATAACATTAGACATTCATGGGACAAATGCAGCCGTCCCTGCTGCATCCTTTGCTTCTTTTTTCCTCCTTGTCGTCTACCCACTCTCTCCGCCCTTCTCTACCTCTTTCTGAAGCTAATTTTCCACACTTCCGTCTGTTACGTTCATAGCTGAAATAGGTTTTGTTTGTTGAAGGTCTGCTGCTTATGCAGTCACCGTGGCTTTAACCCTACAAGTAGGCAGTTCTTTGTAAGGTGTGCATACAGATGAGGGCTTTACATGGAGCAACACTTCTGTTTTCCATCCGCCAAATACAGACTTTTCAGTAATTTGTGAATAATATTTACTGACTTTATTTATTGGCTCTTATGTTTCATTTGGGGTATCAATTGTCAAAACACTCACAACACAGGCAACTACACAAGCAGCTGTCAGTGGAGCACTGAGGAAAATGGATGGAAAACAGTGTAACACATTTGCGAGATTCACAGACAGGGCATGATGACATTTCTGTGAACACCAGAGGCTCTGAAACACATTTCAAACTCTCGTCTCTAATGGGACACTTTCAGCCCACATCACAGAGTAGCTGTCGGGCATGGTGTGTCATAATGGTGCCGCTCCCTGTCACTGAGTGTGTTAGCGTGTTTGTTGCAGTACTCCTGTCGCGTGTAATCAACATCTCTCTGCGTGTCCTCAGATCTTCCTGTACGATTGCACAGAGGTGTCCCCATTCTCGCTGCTGTTCTTCGGAGGAGACATCACGATCCAGAAAGACGAGGACCAGGAGACCGTCGCGGTGGACCAGTGGATCGTCTTCAGATCCCCAGCACGCATCGCGAACCTTGTCAAGGTAAGCGAGGGACACATAGCAATCAAGCTCGGGTCACAGTGAGAATAATTTGCTAACATACTTGTCTTCTCTCTCTATAGAGTTTAAGGAAAGAGTTGGATTCTCTGCTGGAGGAGAAGATTCGTAACCCCGCTCCTGTGAACTGGGAAAACCGTCAGTCCAAAGACTGCGCTGTCATCACGGCCATTATAGACCTCATTACTACCCAGGAGAAGCCCGCAGGCGGCACTAAGGGCTACGGCAGAGCGTGGGCGTCTGGCCCGAGAGGACAACACATTTACTTCAATGACAATGATGATGACGAAGATGATTAGAAGTGGCCACGTTTTCGGCCATGAAGTGAATGACTGACTTCATCCTTGGACACAGATAGTTGGGATAAAGGCTGAAGCGAGAGTAATTTTTTTTAGCATTTTAAGCTTTGAACTATTCCCGGCTGGGGTATTTATGATTACCAGCTCGCCTCCTGGTGCTCCCGTGGTGCTCATGAAGGCCAATCCCAGGACGCAAGAGCACTGGAATACTATATGCACTTGAATGACTCCCATATATTTTTTTTTTTTCTTTTGCTCGTTTGGTCATTATTTTGCAAGGACCAATCAATGTTCAGGTACACTCTGTAGCTGTTTTGTTTGTTGTTAATCTTGCTCTTGTTTTTGAAGAATGTCAATCACTGCGCAATAAAGAAAGGATGTCCCATCAAACGCTTTGCTTCATCTGCCTCCCTCGGCTGAAATTCCAAATGTTATCCGAGGTATAAAGTGGAGTAATTCACTTTGGTCTTTCTCGCAGGGGTCCTCAGGGAAAAGAAAGGTCCATTTGATCACAGAGAATACACAAAAGGCTTCAAGCAATTCGGCTTTTATTTATAGTGGCTGATTAAAATATATGTAAATGTTGACAAAAGCACATTTCTGCAATAAAAATCTGTATTTTGGAAAACATACATGGTACATTTCAGGCTGTTTTACATATTTACAAGTACACACAAGATTTACAATAGTTACAAGTACAGGAAGTGATTGAAATAAAGATCAGTTCATGCAATGATTTGTGGCGTCACATACTGTAGATCATTTTCCCTGAGTGCGAATGCAAAGCTTCGTCTGCTCTCCTGAGAGTCTGGATGCTCGAGTCCTTCTGCCGGGTGCCTCGCCTGCTACCATCATACCTCGCTTGGTGTAGCTCAACCGTCGCGGTTGTCACTTGGGCAGGAGCCAGAGCAGAGGGCTTGATAGATGGCGTTATCCCCACACTCTGACCGAGCCATTTATTTCCTCAGGCTGGGCATGGCAACACTAAAAAGATGACTCACGCTGGACAATCACATTAAAAGCAGGGCTGCTCTTCCCTTCCGGTCTCCCCATCAGAAGCGCACACAAATTAATTTTCGGCTTGCCTCTGTAACATCACTGATATAAATCCTGAAGGGAAAGATATTTATATATAAACCTCAGGCTGGCATCAAGTGTGTGTGATGTTCCAGGCTGTCTAAATCATTGAGTGGATGGTGAGAAAAATGGCATTTGTGACACAAATGTAGCGTGTGATTCATGGTGTTGACATTAGCTGGTGACAAACAGCAAGGTAGAGAACACACACTTAACCGATGGATGACATATGACATTATATTCCAAGATGCCTGTAATTCTTTATACTATTCAATTAATTATAACTTATTCTACTTACACAAAGTGCCACATGTTTCTGACAAGTGGCGTTCACTGTTTTAAGCTCAGCTCTGTTTTGTTTTCTTATAAATATCGTGATAGTTTCACTTGCTATCAGATGTTATTCATATGAGTTTCCACACAATCCCACACACTGTAAAGAAGCTGTCAATTCTACCCTCGTGCCTCATTATCACTTTCACAATCAGCGTCCTCATAGTTACACTGTTAAAGGCAAAGCTCCTGATCATCAGGCCCGAGCCTCATTAACAGCACACAAAAGGCTGCAGTCGTTTTCACACCAGTTACCTCCTATAGCGGTACTGTCTCCTCGATCATTACATCTCACATCACTCACACTCAAAAAATATGTTTGAGAAAAAATAACAAAAATTTACAAATTTCACACCAGCAGTTGTTATGTAGCAGGGTGTTGGAAGCAGTAACTCTGGCAGCGGCCGAAGTTTTCTAACCATCAGAGGAATTAATGAATGTGACAGGTCCAACTGCTGAGGCGTCCCACCCACACAGCGACCGACCGGTAATTAAAGAAATCTCTGTTCTGCTGCGCGTTTGTTCCTCAGTCTCTGCTTTGAAACCCTGACAGAATGCCTGATATTTAGTGGACGCCGAGCCCAAGTCTTCATCTTTATCCAACTGTAGAGATTCCAGCCGCCACACAGCTCCCATCGCCGTCCCACTTTGTCCCCGAAGGCAGGTCACTGACGCCGCTATGAACTTATTTGTCTGGGTCACTGCAGTGTCAAAGGGTCTCTTTAACAGCTGAGAAAAGCCCGTGGAGGTTTAGCTCACACATTAGTCTCCAACCCCTGCAGGCGGTCCATCCTCTGCATGTTGCGCTCGATTGTGGCCTGGCACGTGATTCGTTCGGCACACTCAGCGAGGAACCACCCCCTCTCTCCGTCACGCAGACGCTCCCCTTCATACCAGCCTAAGGGGAGAAATTGTGTTAATACATGAAAAGTGAAGCACTAGTTGTGTTTCTTTGTGCGATTACTGTCCTTCTGCTTTTGATGCTCTGTGCTATCAGCCGGTTGCCATGGCCACCAAAGGGAAAATGACCTTTTGGCCTGTATGTGCTTGTGAAGATTTAAAACCACTTCTTTAAACAGGTATAGGGTCTATTACATATGTGAAGCAGATAGGCGTTCAAAAGGAGAGTGGAGAAATTTTCTCAGTGAATGGATGTAGTTCAAAAAGGGAAGGGGGAAAATGAGAAGAATACCAAAGAAGGGGAGTGAAAAGGCAGGAGAGGCACTGAGAGCTGACGTACCGTCTTCTACGGTCTGCGAGACAAGCACCACATCAGCCACCTGCAGAGACAACTCGTCCGGCTGCTTGGCTGTGTAAGTTCTGATCACCTCCACCTGCATGACGTCTGAAACAACACAACAAAAGTCTAAGTAAGCACTTAAGTCACACAGGCCTAATTTAAGTATATGTTGATGAATAAAGCCGCCTGCTTTGAAATCAAAGTGAGGAGAGAACAGTTTCACTGAAAGGCCACATGGGGGTGCAATAGGCTAAATAGCAGAGGTCTGAGTGTGTACGTAAGGGTGTGTGGGAACTTACTGGTTCTGTCCTGACACTTGTTGTTGTTCACATTCTGGCCCAGAGCACTGATCCATCGAGCACGCTCGTTCCTATAATCACACAGAACAGCAAACAAACAAGTTTTAAAACTGCTGTTGTGGCACTGACAAGAATTCTGAATACAAGAGAGAATTTTGTTGATTTCACAACTCCCAAAATTTGACAGTGCTGTGAGATTTTTCCCACTTCCTTCAGTGTGACTGAAGGAGTTTAATTGTTATGAATTTGTATAACAGATGTGGCACATTGTCAGTCACAGCTGTGAGAGCACAAGCCTCCAAAAAGGACGGTCAGATTTAAACCAAGCAACATCAAATAACAGCAGCAGGCTTGCATGCACGCAAGCAAACTATGGAGGCACATGGATAATTTAGTTGCTCTACAAGTTTTGCCTTTCCGCCCTCCTCTCTGTCCCCCTGTCAACAAGAGAACAGAGGTGCGTTTTCATCAGGAGAGAACAAGCACAAAGGCTGGTTCTCAGCTTTTGCTCTCTCGTGCGTTCCATGGGAAAAGATAGAAGAAGAAAAAAAAACAGTAGGTGGAGTCGCCCAGGTCGGATTCCAAGAAACTCTATCTCTCATGTCACCTGTTCTAATCTAAAGGGAGGCGAGGGTTTTAGAAAAGCAAGTTGGGGAGAGTTTGGGGGGTGGGGTTCAGGAAATGAACCAGAGGGGGTTATTGAGGCCCTCTGTGACTCAGTGCCGTTGGCCTACATCACTCAGATGGGCACAAGATGCACAGACAATCAGACTCAGAGCAGCATTTGTGTGGAAGCTCTTCACAAGGGCCCCAAAGAGACCCCAAACAGAGAATTCCCCTGAGTCAGACCTCATTATTGTGTTCCCTTTGCACACATGCTGACTTGATCCTTTTACGGACATAAAAGCTGTAGAATACAACGTCACATCATCCCTCAGCAACTAACTGAATGTATGAAGTCACCGTAAACTTGTAACCATTACTTGAAATAAAATCAGAAAGAGTTCGTGACTGATAAAATGTGACCTTTGGATTTCAAACGGCAAATGTCACTATCTGAAATCAACATTAATCAGGCCATTCACCTGTTAGGTACGTTCACAGCACTGCCATTTAAATATATCCTGAGCTCATAGTCCAAGTGGGAAACTATTCACCAGTGCAGTGAGGTCATTTTTTATGTTTTTATTTTTGCTCTAGTCGGTGCTTTCCTGCTCTGATTCTGACTTTGGAGTTTACTTCGTTTCATTTTGGCTGTTCTTCCTAGACTTATTTCATAAGTGTTGTTCCTTTTTGTGAGCCATCACATTTAATAATGTTGCAACCAAGCTGGCAGCTCTGTGAGGCACTGCACTTTATGCTAACAGCGGAACTTGGCATGTTCAAAGCATTTTAACATTTGCTTATAAGCACTAAACCGTAAACAAAGCAACTGAGGCTCCCAGGAATGTCACAAATTTATTGAGTATTTGGTCATAAAATTTAAGTTTAAGAGAGAATTAAATTTTAACTCGATGGAGCCAATAAAAAGTCAGAGAATCACAGAAATTACTGCAATTTATCCCGGGAGGACATGCGTATATGAACTGAGACCAATGGCAATCCATCTAGTAGTTATAGAGATATTTAATCAAAGCCTTCATCACTACCTGCAGGTGCCAGGAAAAAAAAAAAGTTAGGGGATCATCACAGTCGAGGATTCATCCTCTGAAAACCGTGAATTTCTGTACGAAGAATCGCAAGGGAAAGAGACATTTCAGTGGCCTGACACAGACCTGCGTCACATGCATGGCTAAGAGAGAAAGAAGACCACAACAACACTGTTGCTTGGCAACATCATACCACATTTGTCATTCATAACCGGGCATAGCAAATCTTAATCTTAATCAGGGCTGGGCAATATCTTTTACTGATATGGTTATATGACTTCAGATATTTCTGCATAACGTTCTATCATGATTGGGCACGAGTGTCCTTCCGTGGTTTGAACGGCTGCATATCAGTCATGTGATGTAGTTTTCTAAACTTATCAGACTGTTCTAGTTTCATGTTTGCCTTGACACACATTAAATCAGCAATACTGATGATTGTCAAAAATCCCATTGTGTTATTCACAAGTTCTGGACTCTGTGGTCAAAGACAAGGAGAAGCCTTCAGGGGTGACTGTGTCATGTTGGTTAGGGAGACTGATTGGTGTAACTGGAAGAATCTTTGGCGTGGGTGAGGGGGAAGATGCTTTGGATGAACACTGTGCTGAGGCTCAGAGCATCCTCCCTCGTGGTGGAGCCAGCAGAAAGCACCAGCCCTGTACCAGACAGCTGGCATCCCTGCTTATAGGAACAGCCAATGTGTCTGGACTCCAAACAGGCATGTTGGGCTGTGGCCTGAGCGGGAGTGTGGTTTGGCCAAAGGGTGCCTTGTCCCTGGCCTGCATGGCAGGAGGAGGTGAACACAGTGGGCGTGGCCCTCCCGGACATGGACCCCTTGTCGGGTTGGGAAAGGGGACCCTGGTGGGCACGGCCCTTTCTAAGACGTGGGACCCTTACCCTGGCCTGTGCGGCAGGAGGAGGGGAGCCCTGGTTGGGCGTTGCCCACCTGGACAGGTCCCTGAAGTCTGGAGGAGGCTTTGCCCCTGGCCGTCAGCCTGGTTGGATGAAGGCTGAAAGCAGGGTGACTCACCATGGGAGAGCCAATATGGGCAAGGAGGGTGCCCTGCTGATGTGGTGGTGGGATGTGCAAAGCTTAAAGCTAGGAACTAGTGAAGGAGCAAGTGGTGAGTGGCTTAAATATGGTTTGCTGCTTGGTAGCACCGGAATGTAATGAGGGCAACAACTGAAGCAATCAGGTAATGAGCCCATGGTGATAGCATGCATGAGAATGAGGGAGAGTCGTGAAGTCTGGTAATGAAGAGAGGAGCTGAGCTGGTTGGTCACAGATCTTGAATCCCTCCTGCCAAAACTGCATTAATATATTTTATAGAAGCACTAAAAGTCATTGTTACAATATTTCTGGACATCAATATTGAGGTATTGTGATATTTAATTGTGTCTATATCACCCAGCACTACACTGCAAACAGTCCTGCTATTCACAGTATTTTATACAATTTTTTTTATATGTTTTGCAACTCTACATTTTCAAACAGGGAAGGAATCTCCTGTCGCTGTGACTTTTCCTCTTTCCTGTCTGCTTTACAGGCGGAACGTCTGATGATTAGTGAAGCGAACATTTTACAACAACAAACATACATCAGCTAAATGATCATCAAGTGAAAATGTGCCACTCTGTGCTTAACGTGCAAGTTTTTCTAACATCTGCGATGCTCTGTGGGAAAGGCAGCAGATAGCCTGCGCTTTTGACAGCTGGACACACATGCTGATGCATGTGCACATTCATGACGCACCACCAAGACAGTTTCCTTTTTCATGCTCAAACAGCTGACATACTTTATCAAAACTATGAATGCACACATCCAATATATGTGGTGGCAAACAGACACAACCACATGTGTTTGAGAGGCATTTCATGGCTATCTGTGGAATGTGAGGCGCATACCAAAAGATGTTCAGGTAAAAGAACAGCCTGATAGTGTGTGTTTACATGCAGGCATGTGAACACTGCGTGCATGCACAAACAGCAGGTGCTCGCCCTCTTCCCCTCTGGATGGTTACAGGCCTGTGCAGGATTAGTCTTTCCATGGTAGTAAAGCTCCCTCTGCTTTAGCCATTCATCCCAACGTTCAAGAGAATGCCAAGAAACATAAATCTATTGTCAGGTTCTTATTTCACCTCCGAGAGGCGAAGAGGCGAAGAGGAGAGGCCTCGCTGCCACACTGCGAAACCTCTTTCACACAAGCAGATAAAGAGTGATGACAGCCTCTCTCTGACTTCTGCCAACTAATAATCACCACCAGACCACTGTTTTTTATCTCCTCCTAAACCTTTCTGCTCACTTCTATCAACTTGTTTACTCCCGACCAAGTCCCTCTCGTTTTCATTTAACCACAGGTCAGGACGGCCGCAGGTACAATTCTTACTCATCCGACAAAAACACATCACTCTCCCTGAAGCTGTCCAGCCAAGACACTCGCCGGCAAAGGAAACAATTATCAGCAAGTTTCTTTTTTATATAAACGAGAGCAGACACAGTGTGCAAAAAAGATCCAAAACAATGACAACATGTGCAACCGAAGTACAGACTCCCTCCTCCTGACAGGGCTGTTATGTAATCGGCGCTGCTTTGTGTTATAGCTGGATATCTGACTAACAGAACTGTTTTGCTGCAGACTTCTGTGGCCTCTCTGTTCCGCTAATAAAGAACTATTCACTGACTCTGGACAGGACACGACAGCAGGGTCATGGGGAAGGCGCGCTGGCATGCACACACCAGACAAAAGGATGCAGAGAGAGGGAAAGGCAGACAGAAAAAGCAGAGAATCACAAACGATGCTAGAGCGACTGTCAAGAGATCAGCCACACAGATTGCGTTGTACCATCTCCAGTCCAGCTGCCCGTCTGAATTCCTGACACATTATGTCACAAGATCAGTCTACTGCATGTTTGGTCGTTCAGACCTCACACTGACACAGGTAGGCATCAGCTTAAATGGGCAGCAGGTAGAGAATAAATGGAGTAGAAAGTGGAAACTCCCACACTGCCAATGTTAGAAAAAATCAATTTCTACAGTTTCACTTCCACAGAAAAAAAACAGACCCGCCTTCGGTCAGTATGTGTGGAATTTCACATCAGAGTCTCACTTAAGCTGCACTTAAATTCAGTGGTGAAGTGAGGAATATAGATAAGTGTATGCAACAGACACTTGTTTTCGAGAATAGTAGTGTACTTATTTTTCCCCCAGGCAAAACGATATACATACCTGTAACCTATAATTAACAGAGATCTGCCCTTTGGGAGAGAGACAGTCAAGATCAAATCCGCCGATTTTCCTTCACTCACCAATCAGCGCCTTACTTTCCAGCTTACCGTGAAAATAAAAACACTTCACATAAAATGTCTAAAAAAATAGGTTTATCAAGTAACTATAGGTTAAAATATTTTGTAAATAACTTTTTTAAAGTTTTTTAATCCTTAATTTTCTCAGCAAGTTGTACAATGTTGAAATACAAGATTGTTTTTTGTTATGCACAAGTAAAATGACAGTAAAGTTTAGTCAACTACGTGAGGAAAATGGAAAATTAAACAATTACAACCATCAATTTATTGTTAGTGAGTTAGGTAAGGATTTGCTGCTTTTTACAGTTTTAATCATTAAATTAAAATTTTTCAAAATAATGCTTACAGATCTGTCACAAATTGACAAAAAAAACAACTGAAAAAATCAATTCCCAGCAACTTCATCACACAAAAATAACCATATTTTTGTTCCAGCTTTTTTCTATTAGTACAAATGTAATCTGATTTGGTCTGGGACCATTAGTCAAACAAC
>JAPZDX010000023.1:17944063-17954505 GCA_029783625.1 Naso annulatus | reverse complement strand
CTGCAAGAACAACTGTGTGAGCAGGACAACTGAAAAAACTCAGCTATCTCTGTCAATATAGCACAAAGTGAGTAAATTATTGCTTCAACTGACTACAATTACATCAACACTGATCGGACATCCATGTGAAAAGTGGTGGATTTTCCCTTTACTGGCAGCGTCTGTCAGTGCATACATTCTAACATTCATTTTATGCATTCTAGCATGAATCATTTCAAATCATTTCCAAAAAAGATTAGCATAGTCACTTCCATTGGTTAATACTACATCAAGGTGTCAAATTATTTCTTAGCTTAATAGAAACTGTACTTGAGCATTTATAAAGAAACAGCATGACACTGCCTTATACTGACAAAAACATCTGACTCCAGTTCACAGAAATGTGAGGAGACACACACTGATGTGCAAATTAAAGTGCAAGTCCTGTATTTTGTAATAACTACAAAATGCAGGTGCTCATATATAATGAAGTGAAAATTGACAACTTTTTGCAAAGTTATTGCGTGATAATGCATCGTTACAGTGTCCATTATGATTATGTATTGATTAACAAAAAGCGAAACAATGGTGGCAAGTAATACAGAAAGCATGTGCCTGCAGTTCCAGTAGCACCAGTTACACCAGTGTAGCCAACCCTAAACTTTCCCAGACAAGATTTAACCAAACCAATGGCTGTCTCTGAAATAAGTTCTTTATTACAGTTGTTTCTTCTTTCCTTTGCTCTGTACAAAGTGACAGAATCTTAACTTTCACTCTACACTTTAATTCAAAGATTAGCAAATATGCATTAGAATTTTCAAAAGCATGAAGGAACGTTTGATAACTGAGAAACTGTTGAGAATGTGACATATGTTTCTACTGCAGTCGCTTACTTTGAGCACCAAATCGGGATGCTAAACGTCCAAACACTTCATTTAGTGTAAACCCCTCAGTGCTGGGCGGATTTTTGTATTAACCCTAATTTACTGAACAGCCCTCCAATAATGCTCCACTTTCAGAGAATAAATTACTGGCTTTCACAGGCTCTTATTGTGCAACAAAAAGTCAACGAAAGAGTGTGAGATTAAAAGCTTTAACAGCTTATCACATTTACACCATAACCAGCTATTTAAACCTGTTGTCTGGTTCGTCTCGCGTTGCACCAAATGTACCACACACACACACCTTTCAGACATACAGTGATAAGATTTACGAAGATACAGTTCCTCTTCCTGGTTCATTTAAGAGAAGATATGTTGAAACAATTGAACAGCATTGTCAGCTTTTTTTAATCATACTCGTTGATTGACCTCAACAAGAGCTATGTGTAAATACATTCTGCTACTGTGTATTCACTATTCAAACATGAAAATATGATGAGATTTTAAATTATTGCACATAACACGATAGGGTCGAGTCCAGACTCTTCATTTAAATGCAATGGAAAATACACAGCACACTGCAGGAGTTAGATGTAAATAATAATGTGAATATTATATTGTTGCACTGCGAGCAGCACCACTAATTAAATCACAGTATAATGACCTTTGGGATAAGTTATGTCAACATTAGAATTGTAGGCAACAAAACTAATTAAAAAAAATTATATTATATAATAATAATTATATATAAACTTGGGTCAAGGCTTTGTTACATAGTTAATAAGATAAGCAACTTTGCCCACAGTACAAATCCTTTTTACGACATTTTAAATGTTAAGCAAACACGGTTTCTATTGATTTTTTTCTGCCGTGGCAACTTCTTTTGCATCATGTGAATTTAATCAATTTTTTTCAGCAGAACACTACTGGCTCTTGATTATGGGGCTCGAGGACACTGAGGAATTTAGAAAATTTTCCATTCCTGTTCTTTCATTCGAAAAAAAATTCAAACAAGCTGTCGAAGCTGTGTCCCTGCAACATATTCTCCTTTAAAATCTCAAGAATTACCAGAGAAAAAGACGAGAGTGAAGAAGAGAGTGTATCCACAGTGTATATTACCACAGCGCTTTTCCCTTAAGAACGTAAAGTAATCACTACAAATTTATATCTATGAACACTTTGAAGTTTTTTTAATGTTTTTTTGTTTTCTTGGAAATAAGTAAATAAATTGGTAAATCCTGAGTGGGCTCGTTAGACTGTATGTTAACAATGAGTAACAATCTCTATTTTAGACTGAAAACTAATCAGCACAAAAACAAAAAATGTTTGTCGAAAGGAAAGTTCAATTGCAGCTACAATTCCCTGATACCAAGATCACAAGTTTTCCCATGTGCTCCTGATATAGTTTGTTCCCAGTGGTAAATTATTTAACAAATGAGTAACTTCTTCAAACTTTTACAATGTGCCATTTTGGTTCTTCGGGTTCAAGGGATTTCCAACCTCCCACTAATTCACCCAAAACCTTGTTGGTATTAAATATTCTAATTTATGCTTTGCATAGAGAGCACTGACGGTTAAAGTGGTTTCCAATAATGACATGACTTTTCATTAGAAAGAAACCATTCAAAAGTCAATAGAGAGGATGAAAATCTTAATAAGAAGAAATTACTGAGAAATTCAACCCGCTGAGACGCTTTGCGCGCGGCCATTGGTTGAGAGTCCATCATGCTGCTGTGGAGCTCCTGTGGCTTTTTGGCTCACTCTCACCTGTTTCCCATCACAGTCCAATGGTGAGTTTATTGTATTTCGTCAGCCTAAATACCCCTAGATTTGCTTTTTATTCCCTCACAATGAAACCAGCTTTGTCTCCAGCTGCTAATAGTAACAAGCTGTGGAATTCCTGTAGCAGAAGCCAAAAGGACAAGTAAATACCCAGTTTTTTTTTTTAAAGGATTTTTCTCTAATTATAGACAATCGTGCGAAAAGTTTAAAATTGCGTTTCTGAGTTTTGTTTGAACGCACATTCAGGCAGCCAAAAAATAGCTTGTCAGAAAAACATACTTCATCTAAAGGTAGTTTTAAGTTCTTAAACAAAGGATCAATTCTTATTTCCATTGGTTACTCAGCCTTGAAGGGCTGATGATTCACACACAGGAGTTTTGCTCTTAGGCTGGTGAGCAGTTCCAACACTGCAAAGCTTGTGCTGTTCAATCCCATTAACCAAAATTCGGCTATTCCCTTCCAATAGGTCTTTCAGTACTACATGGTAAATACACTAAGTGGGATAATGTTGCAGGTATAACCAGACAGTCATCACACGTCTTCGTCAGGTCACTTTTCCTCGTTACTGTTGTGATTTCAGACCGAGAGGTTAGTCTCTCTGTAATATCCGCCAATCCCACAGAGTCTCTCCCTCTGACTCATTTCCTGTTTGCTTCTGTTGCTTCATCCTCTCCTAACGTCACTCATCAAATCGAATTTTCCATTAAAGTCACAGCTCACAAACACCTTTTTTTTGCAGAAAACACTAAATGGCTGGATGAAATTTAGAGAAAAGTGGTAACTTACAAATTGTGCTATAAGATGCATAAGAAATAAATCATTTGTTAAATCTGACAAAGAAAGAGAAAGATGGAAAATTTTTGAGCACTTGTATGTCTTCCTATCTCTCCAGCTACAGCCTTCCTTCCCTTGCCAACCTGCTTTTCAAAAGGAATAAGGGGCGGGTGATACGCCAAATTGTTCAGGAGTGCGAAGCACGTGTAGCAACATCCATCCCTTTACTCACCTATTTTCCCCTTTGTCCTTCCCTATCCCCCTGCCCCCTTCTCTCCACACCTAGCTGTGTGTTATGAATTCATCTGCAGATAAAACAGATCTATCATTCTGTCATGGAGGCAGGGAAGGGAGGTAGACTGAGGAATGTCCTGGCACTGAGAGCAGGGAAGGGCTCTGAGCACGGCGCTACGCTTCCTCGCACATTCCCTGCTCCCTCTCCAGCTCACTCTCCCCTATTTGTTTTCCTGATCCTTGCAATGCCCTCTGCAGCCCCGCTTACCCAATCCTGTCTTACCTGTACCAACCAAACCCACCCGAGCCGCTGGAGCCCCAACCAAGCAGACCAGAACAGTAATAACACCGTGAATGGCTTCACAAGAACGCACCCTCCTCCCAGTTTTAAACCAAGGTAAGCCGTGGCCTGGATTGGCCTGACTGACTTCCAGCTCTGCTCTCCAGTTACACTGAAAAACACCCTGCTTGCCAATCAGATAGGAGACAAATTACAGGACATGTGCACAACACGGTAGACAGAACACTAGGGCTGAGAATCACTGCGCTCACTTGAGCCAAAAAACCCAGATTGACTTGACTGATATCGCTGCAACACATTTCCAGCATCTGGAATAATGAGACAGCAGGCGGAAATGCCTCACTGTGAGGTTGATGTGACATATGTTGTGTATGACGCTTATGTACGGGCACATGCACTTGTCTACATACACTATATACTATATTACAGAAGGCCAGTGTTTATACTTGGCTCTCAGCCATGACACATGCTGCCACAGCTGACCCTTCACAAACTCTCACTGTCGCTGGTAAATTGAAAGTGTGACCAGCTGTACGCTTACAGCGTATGAGCCTTCACAACATGTTTACAACGTAGGGGATTATATGTTGCTTTTAGCCCATTAAAATGTTCTTTTTATTGCCAGATTTTCCTCTGAGTGTTTTGGTTGAAGTGAGTTTCAAGGTTCAAGCTACTAGAAGTTTATTTGGTTCTACTTCACATCAAGTCTACCCTTATAAAGGGTTATTAACGGTTTATAAATTAGGCTATAAATTAGGTTATAAATACCTCGTAAGTCATAAATAAACAATAAAATAAAACAAGGCTTCCTTCTGCAAGCTAGAAATTCTAGTAACTTAAGGCTCCTTATCCCAGTTGCAAATGCTAGTAACTTATTAGTAATTGGTCATAAAAACGAGATGTAAAGAAACGTCAACATTTGAGGGAGAGAGAATCAACTCAGTGAACAACAGATACTGAGCAAGGTTTAGGCTGGGCATAGATAACAGAAAGCGGGACAAATAATGGGTGAGTAATACACCGAATAAAGGAAGGTTGTCAATTGTGCCACATCTGGAATGCTGTCCTAAAGAAAGAACCAACCAACATGAAGCATCACAACATACAGTTTTGAGGTAGTAGGTAACAGGTGGGTGTATTCTTAATTAACCTTTCTAATTAGAAAGGGCACTTCCATCCGACCATAATTCTACTGGTGGATGACAAATATCCCATAAAGACGACAGTTGAACATGCTAACTGATAAAACGACATGATAAAGAAAGCTAAAGAACTAACATGATCTAAGGTTGAATGGAACGGATGCAGTACAACAATAATTTGATCTTGCCAAAAAGTGAGCCTGCATCGGTGTGTGAAATTTTTTATAACCTGTTTATTAACGACTTATAAGGTATTTATATCCTAATTAATAACCTAATTTAGAAACCATTTATAACCCTTTATTAAGGGTAGACTGAGTGTTTATCTGTCCCCAATGGGGCAATTGGTTGTGTGGAAGTGAGAAGCATTTCACACACACTTAAGGACACAGCGTGTCACATTTTCACCTGTTCGACTCTCAGAAATTATATTATCAAATGGTTCATATTCAAAATATTCTTTGTCAACATATTTTCATGTGTTTTACCCACAATCTCAGCTCATGGCAACTAAAGCCTAATTAATAACTTATATGTTATGGTGCCTTAAGATTTCAGGAAAGGGTCTTGGTTAAATATTAAAAAAGGTCAGAACTGACTTGAAGCATAAGACCAGATGTTTACTCTCTTGCCACTGCAGTTGTATGGGTATGGGAATGACAATGTTGGTACAGGCTAAAATATGAAAACTATTTGATGGATTGCCACAAAATTTTGTACAGACATGCATGGTCCCCAATGGACAGGTCTTCCTGATTTGATGATCCACTGACTGTTCCTCAAGCATAAAGTTGGCGTTTGTGGTTTTAAGTGACAGATCTCAAAAACCATTGGACTGACTGCAAGGAAGTTTATGCAACCCCTGAGGAAGAATAAAGAACTTTTGCGGTCTATCAACTTTTGATTGAAGGCCACAATCAGGTTAAAACTTTTAACGTGTTTAAAACTTTGACTAATGACCAAAAACCCGCAAAGTAATTGACATTTCCTCAGCTGTACTTTGTTTTTAGTTGTCATTAGCCAAGATTTAAATGCTAGAAAACAAAACAAAACTGTGACAAGGGTAAACATTTTACTGGATATAACTAAGGGGGATTTTGCACCTGAAAGTCCAGACCAAGGACCTGAACCGTGGTTCATGTTTGGCTACATTATAATTCATTTGATACGATTAGTTTTGGTTTCACATTGCAACTGTGAGCAGATTGTAAAACTTTACTAAAACCTGTTGTCTTCACCTATGAGAGTTACGTGTCTGTAGATGGGAGTGAGTCTGGCATAGGCGTGTTTAGAATTCATCCAACAGGTAGCATCAACGCACATTTGTACTTAGATGTCCTTCAAACCTTTAAGCCTCTTGTATGATAACCTGACATTTCCCATCTGGCACCAATGAGTAGCCCTCTTTGATAGGAAGAAAGACAGAAAGACGAACATGAATAAACAGATTCTTTTCATTGCTACTACAATAGCTTTATAAAAGCAAAGTGGATTAGTTGATCTCCTTCTCTCCTTATGTGCTACTACAACTTATTTTTCACACATTTAGCTTTCCAAGATAAACAAGATAATGGTTCGTATTGATCAGGACTGACCAAAATCTGGTTATTTTGTCAGGACCTCAGCATGGGGAAGTTTTCAGACCTGTAATTTCGGTCCGGTTCAAACTGAGAAGTCTGGAAGTCTGCACCAAAAACCTTAGGCGTAGAAGCCCCCGAACAGCCTACCAGGCTGCTAGCTTGGCTAAAGACTCGCAGTTGTGTTCAAAATCTAACTAACACCATAAGCCTCCCTAACCGACTCCCACACATGGGACTCAGGACTCAAACGCGGGCCCTTGTGTCTAATATCTGCTCTTTTGGCGCTCATCATCGACCCTGACTACAACTGTGCCTTCCAAGACTTCTGCGTTTGCTCAGCGCATTTTGAAGCAAATGTAATTACTTCAAAGATTATGATTGCAAGCAATCGTCTATCACCAGGACGGGCCTACATTCTTGTCCGGTGGTATATAAACTTAATTTGTAGAGGACAGGGCTTGTTTGATGCATACCACGACAAAATGGCTTGTGACACTGAATTATCGTTGAAATTTTACTGAGACTAAACACAAGCACTTCATTTACAGTCTATTGATGCTTTAGACATTCCAATCAGTTGTGCTTTTCAACATCAAGTAAACATTTCTTGCCATGATGAATACACAGCTGCCTGTATTGAATCCCTTTATATGTATTTTTCTTTTCTTTCACAACCTGTCGACCCAGTCCTTTTTGCTTCCCTCCCTCTTTCCATCCTCTCTCCTCTTTGATTTTTTTCTTCCCCCCCCCGTCTCTGAGAGAGAGGAGCTGCATAGTGGGAGTGTGTTGTCCCAGTGCCAGTGCAAAAATAGACATAAAATTACAGAGCCCTCTGAGAACACCCCACTGTGCTGCATGACCTCAAAATAACACACAGACATACAGACTCACATGCAAACATGAAATACACAGTTTGCTGCCCTACTTCTTTATTTCCCATTTAGCCTGTTGATGTGACGATCACAAGAAAAACTTTCGCAATGTGCCAGCAGTCCTGCACTTGAGTTACGTGCCAGTAAAGGAAACTCTGAGTCTGATTCACAGATGTTAATGCGATTACTGCCCCATCTCAGCTTACTGACACCCACACACACTAAGAAGTATTCACACAGATATAATTATCCCCTCGCAATGACTTGACCTCAAGAAAAAATACCTCATTTTGCATTTTGCAGTTAAATCACAACTGTTTCATTGCATCTGACTACGGTCTTACTCCAAAGAGAAGCCCCTGATCTCCTCCGCTTAAACTGCAACCTCTCTGGCATCCCAAAAAACCCCAAATTAAGACATCCTCAATACATTGCTCAACAATTCTGCGAGCTAGAAAACAGGAGAGACGGGGCAGTGATGAATGAACATCGCATGTGGTTGTCATACTCACCTTGAGTGAGTCAAAACAGGCAATGACTCTGCCGTTTTCCACTTGACAGCTCTTGGCAGGGTGGGCGAACTTGCACTCACTGTCCGGTCGCGAACACGTTCCTCTCTGGAATTCCCGACAAACCTCCAGCGTCAGCCACTTTGTGTCCCTGATCGGCGTCACATTCACCGCCATTTTGTACCAGGCAGGAGGGGTCGATTGAGAGGAATACGTATCCAGCAAATTGAATTACGCCTGTGTCTGTATCTTTCTAATGACGCTGGATTGAATGATGAGAAAGAACAGGTAAAGGACATGGGAAAAAGCCGGTTTTAAGAGGTTTTGTCCGCAGGTTCTGATTCTGAGGTGAAGCCTTTGAGGCCTTGGACTCGCCTACCACCTGCGGCCCATCCTAAGAGTCTGTTTTTGGTTCTAATAGGAATCCTTCACCGCCTGTCACCCAGGGCCTGGGCTGTTGACGGCCACAGAGGTTTGCTTTGTAACCTCTCCCTCTCTAGTTCTCTCCCTCAAACACGAACGCCAGTCCTCTATATTGCCTTGCTCCTCGACTGAACTGTCAGATGAGATGAATGGCAAAACACATTATCGATTGAGCTGGCCCATGATGAAAAGGTGCAGGGCTGGAGAAGGGAAGGATGGAGAGGAACAGAAGGAGGGTGAGGAGGAGAAAGCTGCAGCGGAGGGGACAGCGAAGAGATAATCTCCTGCTCGCAGCAGCCGATAACAGCCGTCTGTCTTCGGTATCAGGCTCTGTCTGCAGAGGAGGGAGGAGTGGTTGACTTCCGCAGAGGAGGGCTGAGTGGCATGGATGGAGAGAGGTATGGCTAGCAGACAGAGCAGGAGGTGGAGGGAGATGTTAGTGTGGAGACTGGCTCAGTGGATGGGATTGGCAGTCCTGGGGCTCCTGGTGTGGCTGGCGACTCCAGCAGACATGGACAGGCACAGAGGCAGAGGCGGCTTCAGTGGAGCCAAACAGCCAAAGGGCTCAGCGAAAGAAGGCACTTCTCTCTGTGGAGAAGGAGGGAAGAGTGTCAGTGGAGCAGGGCTTCACACACACACACACACACACAAACACATACACACACTGAGGCACACATTTGCATTCATACACACAGCTTCATTCGAACATGTTTCCCAGCCATTCTCTTGCACATTCTCTCTCACAGTAGCCCTCACAGAGACTGGCAGCCTCTCAGCTGGAAAATCAAATCAAAGACCATATCGCTAACAGTAAAGCTAACGCATTCAGGCGCAGACAATTTATTTCAACAGAAGACAGTGAAGAAGAGAGAGAGAGAGAGAGAGAGATCGAGCGACGGCGACGGAAGTGGGGAGAATTCTGTGTATGTCCCTGTGTTTGTGTCCAAAAGGGAAGAGGAGCAACACAAGAAATTTTAACACAAATTTACCGCTGGTATATTGTCCAACAAAATGAATTTTACAGTCGGCACAAAGCTTAAAATAATGTCCACATTTGAATTTTTCAATGCAAAATCAATTGAAACTGAAAAATAACAAATTAAAACTGTTACAGACTTTTAATTTTTAATTCCTACAACGCATTAAACATTCACTGAACAACTGCAATTTATCATTTTTTAAAAAAGCTAATGAGCCTGTGCTGTGACAGAGAAACACTGTAATTTTTTATTTTATTTTTTTTGTATGAGCATTTTAACAAATGAGTTTAAAAGTATTGATCAGGGGGTTATCAATCTGCCCATCACTGGTGACATCATCTGACCAGATGTTTCCAGCATCACTGTTGGCAGGTGAGCAGGTAAGACAAGAGGGACAAGGACTTGAGGAGGCCGCAATTAAAAACCGAAAAAGGAAAAAACATGGAGAGAAGGAAAGAATGTGACATATTTTTCCCACTTTTCTTGCATTGCACACATTCCTGCTTGCTCCTTCATTCCACTCATCCAAACACTTTCCGACCTCGCGGCTCGTATCCGGATGTTGAAAGAACAGACAGCCCCCCAAAACTCCTACAGCTGCTACACTTGCAGTAAGTGCCCTAAAACCAACTTCCCACACGTGGTTACATCACATCTAGGCCCCCCACACTCAGCAGAAGCCTGCTAGTTGTCATGATTTTGAGTCAAAAACTGACACCAATATGAGCCTGTACGGTCAGCTGGAAACGTTCATAAACAGTTCACCAGGAAAAACCCCACAAAGACAAAGACAGAGTTGTGTGTGGAGGCTTCTTGCATTAAATGATTGCTGTTTGTTAGCTCCGCATGCCAGAGTTTCCCCACGAGCATGTGAACACTAAAACTACACTCTAAAAAGTATCTGAGAATAAAGTATGAGGTACTTCTCTGATCGTAGACAGACCTCAAGTCATGTACTTGACTGGAAAACTTTTAGCTTCTTATT
>JAPZDX010000023.1:17884933-17904201 GCA_029783625.1 Naso annulatus | reverse complement strand
TTTTTTTTTTACAAATTTAATGCACAACACTTGTGGAGTTTTAACTGTCTGAGCTTAAGGTTAATACTGCCCTCTGCTGGATTGATATTGTATCACACAGTAACAGCAAGGGTGCACATAATTTATGTACAATTTCCATTAATTTGTGTGAAAAGGTGATAACTGGTATTGGAAATAAACATCACCACACTTTGAGGGGTCATATGAGTGAACAGTGTAAAGTGTTGTAGCCATAGATATTAGTGGTAGATGGGAATGGCTTAAACCAATATGCAGTCAGACAAGCCTTATGGCACTTGAAGTTTTACATTAATCCATCTGCTGAAGTCCCACCCTATCTGTGTGAAACAGAGATAAAAGAAATATGGCACCAGTGAGAGTAAGAGAGTATGATTTATTAGCCAGTATCCCAACACCTCTGCAGGCAAGAAATTATTAAAGTCATACTCTAGGACGTCTATAAAAAATATAAGAGAATAATATTGTTTTGGTGACTGGGAGGCTGCCAGTTCAAATCCTGGGATTCTTTCCAGATTCTGGTGCTCCTTGTACGTTTCTCCTCTACCTGCAAGGATACTGAGAAGTGCTTTTGCTATTTGTCACTCTAGGTCATTTGCAACTGCCACCTTACCATTGTACTGAGGTTAATCACACAAAGGCAATAATTATTAACGGGCATTTGTGAAATGACATCAGCCCCCTTAAATAGCACTTGCCACAGCAAAGATGCTTTGTTTGCTATAGTCTGCCACCAGAGGGCACTCTCATTATATGAAATGGCAAATAAAAAAAAACTTTCATAACTACTTAAAAAAATATCAGATACATATGTTTAGATTATATAAGACGATGATTTGTTAATTTCACAAACCAAAGAGAGAAATACTTTAACATAGGCCAGCAGAATTGAGTCAGTCAGCATTAAAAATAAGAAGCATGTCATTGCCCTGCTATTGGCCTCCACTATCAAATCCCAACACTACTAAGTAACAGGAATGCTGTAACATTACTCTTGATCCCATAATAATATAACTAAATAAACCACAGTCAGTCCCAGGCTGGGTTTTCTTCAGGACATGCTCTACTCTGTGATACCTAGCTTACTTTCCCTGCAGTGAGGTTAAAAAAAAAAATCTATCCTGACTTTGTCTCACATGTCTCTCAGCTGTAGGTCATGTGCTTTCTAAAGGCTGACCAACATTGTAAGCTTTGTTGCCAAAATATACTGTAGGCTCCCTAACATAATCCACATCGTCAACCAGGCTGTGTTATGTAACCTGAGAGCAGGCACTCGACAACATCGCTTTAAAATTAAAAAGTCAACAGTGCGGTATTGTTTTGTTGCCTGCTTGTTCTCAAGTCCAGCAAACGAGTTTTAACTGTGTACTGTTCACATAATCTCACTTTATAGACGTTTATTAAGTGTAAACAGAAACATTTTAATGCATTTTACCTAAAAGACATTATGATTACTGAAAGGACATTTTGGGTTTTTAGAATGGATTGCACATTATAACAATATCATAGCTCTTTCAGATGCTACAGAATACTGTATTGTTCGTTTTGTTGATTTAAGCAAACCAGTTGACAGGGTAGATTTTGAATATTAACGAATAACGACAGCAGTCACCTGGACTTTGACTCTGATGCAGGAACATTTCTAATAGACCTCAGGAGGAATTTTATGTTGGTAAAAATCTAGTTTCTTTTGACTGGTAATATCACCCATTTACAGCTTTAAAGGCTCAGTGTTTAGGATGTTTGAGGATATATTTGTAGAGTTTTGCGGAAATTGAACAGAATAATAATATGTAACCACTGTTTCACTGTCACGGGCCTCCATGCTGCTTTGTAAAAACTATCAGTTTTAGTTTGGATCCATTTTATTTGACATGGAAATCACAACTTTGTTTTCTGATACTAAAACAAAAGTTTACAAAAACTTGTCAGTTTGAAAAATTAAAATGATTTCAGGATTTTAGCATATTTACGACCCTTGATCTCCCAACAAATGTTTGCCAGCTGTATCTACTTTTACAACTGCATTTTTTGTAACAGTGCAGAGAATAAATTGAGGTTGGATCTGGATTTTGCAAAGTAGTGAATTGCATTTGACCAGCATGGACCTTTTTTCCTGTGCTTATATTCTTGCTCCTGCCTCAGACACATCTGACCAATGAGTAAAGCAAAAAGCTTTGTGGCTTTTTGACTTTTGCAGCATTTAGGGATTGCTTTAATTTCTATCACTGTAAAAGCAAACCTGGCCAAAGGGAAAATTCTCAGAGTTATTAACTCCTCAAGGGATTTTGACCAAAGCAAAGAAGAATATATGTGAAAATGACTGCTTTGAGCTCCTTAGTTGGAGCACCAGAAGTAACATGGTCATGCTGTTATGAAAAAACCTATTACGTCTGCTAGAAAGGTTATTTGCTTTTATCATCTGCATGTTTATTATGTAAATGGCTGTCAAAGTGCCTGTACTCCAGCCATAAATAAAATGAATACAGTGGTGGGATGTCATATATGACACACTAGCACCCTCAGAACTCAGTGTTTACAGTCTCAGCTGAAACGATAGTGGCTGCGCCTGCATACAGTAGCACTCCCTTTTCAGGCTCTCTACAACTACCAGAGAATAACGACAACATGGTAAGCCTCATACATATACAAGACTTTTTATGTGCTTAAACTGTAGAGCTCTTAATTAGTTGCTATTGATTTTTTTTTTTTTACTGAAAATGTTTCTTAAAGTTTACAGTATGAAACTGTAGGACTGTTTCTATCATTACTTATCATTTTGTCTTTCCCCCTTTCCCCCTTCTCCCCTCCCTCGCCCTTTCCATTTTCTTATTCCTCATCTCTGCATTTTTTTCTCCTCCTCTGTTCATCTCCTTCCCTCTCCTCCACTCTTGTCAGGTGCTCAATTGTACAGAGATAGATGCTGTGCTGGAGAAGTACTACCTGGCACCAACATACGCAATTGAGTTCTGCATTGGTTTTCCGGCTAACCTCATGGTTGTACTTGTTTATATATTTTGTTTGCCAGAGTGGCAAAGCTGCAATATTTACCTTTTCAACCTGGCAGTCTCAGATCTTATTTTCCTCTGCACGCTGCCACGTCTCTCATATCTCTATGCAAATGGCCAATCGGAGACCGTTCCCTCTGTTTGTGTTATCAATCGCTACATCTTGCATGTCAATCTCTACTCCTCCATCCTTTTTATGGTATGGCTTTGCATGGACCGCTTCCTGCTTATAAGACATCGAACACGGAACCACTACCTGCTGAGGCTGCGGACATCCCTGATCGTGACAGGCCTAAGTTGGCTAGCTGTCAATGCTGAAGTTGCTCCAATGATAGCGCTCATGATCCAGGACCTGAAGAAGGAAAACTGGGGCTACTGCAAAGATTTTTCCAGCCTACAAGGAAATTTCAGTACACTAAGCTACAGCCTGGGTCTAACTGCGATCGGTTACATTCTCCCTCTGCTCGGACTTTGTGCTTTCTCCTACAAACTTGCACGCCTGCTCCGTGTCCAGGAAAGGGCTCAACAACACAGGACAACATCATTCAAGCGGCCTCTCAGGCTTGTTGCATCAGCTGCAGCCATGTTTCTGATTCTCTATACTCCCTACCACTTGCTGCGAAATGTCAGAATAGCATCGCAGCAAGACTGGGCAGGGCTGTCATTGTGTAATAGGATGTATATAGAAGCCGCATACATCGTGACCCGCCCGCTGGCTTTCTTGCACAGTGTCATAAACCCTGTTGTCTACTTCCTCACAGGTCGCAAGTTCAGAGAACTCCTATTTGCTAATCTCAGAAAGCTGGTAAGACGGATAGAGCGGCAAAGAGAACCTGCCTGACAATTATTTGAGGATCCCTATACAAAAGACATACACGTCAACATCTTACTTAACCAATTTTGTTAAGTTTGTTGAAGTTGTGCTTTTCTTTGTTTCTTTGAGTTTTAGCTGTACAATATTTTTTTGAATAACTGTCATCCATTAAAACATTGTCAGACTAAAAACTAATGATGTGATAGTTTGTTGTATGGACTATATTCACACGTTACATAAGTGAATTAAACTTAATGCTGTTGTCACATCACCACACTATGGTCACTTTTTTCTTAGCATTCTACTAATATTTTTCTTATCAGCATTTGTTTTAGTGAGAACGACAGAAAGAGATTGAGAATAGAGCTTTTTTTCAGTCCTTTGAACACGCTACAGCTGGATTACATGATCACCTTTAAAAGTGAGTCAAGGATAAGATTTTCACATTTTGATCTCGTCTTCATTTTTTTTTATTAGATCCTTTTTTGCGGAGTTACGTAGCACCTTTTTAGCTTGTTATCTCTTCAAAAGAATCTTCAGCATGACTTTTATTTTCAGTTCCTCATTCTTTCTTTCTTTTTTTACCAGTACCAGGACTTTTAACAAAAAAAAGTGTGGATTTGCTTTACTTGTGTGAATACATGTATCTGCAAACAGCTGGTGTTACAATTTCAGCCTAGACACTTTAAGTTCCTCCACCTAAACTCCACTACCACATTACAGCAGTATCATTTCCCTATTTGTTTTACTTGTTTAAGTTTTAGTAAGACTTCCTAATACGTTATAACATTCTAATACATATTTTTAAACCTGGAATTATCCAGAGGTCTTATGAAAGTCTCCTTCACATTGGCCTTGACCAAGTGACATTTAGTACTAAGGCTCTGAATTCCCATAAAACCCATTTTGTAGGGCTTAATACAACAGAGAGGATCAGGTGTTTTGTTTCACTCATAACTACTCACACCATGCTTGATCCGCTGTTTCATTTACATTGGCCCCTTTCCTGGAATGAGCAAAGAAAAGAACTAATGGTGATAAGTGCGGCTGTGTTCTGCATGTGAGTTTCAAGTTTCATAATAAAAGCCAAAGGGGTGGTATTGAGACAGAGCCTATGAGAAAAAAGCAGCAATAAAGTACATGTGAGGACAAACACAAAACCTGAGAATAACACACTTAACACAACTGTGGCCTTTGAGGCAACACAGGCATAAGGGAACACTATATTTCTACAGGTTTTATGTTTTTTTAAATAAATCACTAAAAAAATGCGGTGATAAAATTAAAATGGAAATAACTGAATGACTTATAAGTATAGTCTGAGACTCAAAATTAATGAAGAAAATAAATCAGCCTTGTCTGGCTTCGGCTTCAAAACTTTCAGTTTTGACCTTTCAAAATGACATGATTAATTTTCAGACATTTTGAACAGTAATGCAAAAAGCCAAAGAGAAAATCATGTTTACATAAGGTGCATTTTTGCATATGTAGTGTGTGGATGCTTAATCATACTTACATAAATGCTAAGAGCACAGTAAGTATTTGTGCACTTTCTTTACTGTATGTAGGTATAATCCATGCAAAACCACTATGCATTATGAACACACGAGAATTCATCTGCCGTAATCCATTTCACGTTACTGTTATTAGCCCTACAGCAGGAAGGACTTTGGGAACAGTTCCACCATTTTATCTACAAATGGATAAATAAGTGCACATGCAGATAAAGTACCAACACAGACACACCTGCCAAAAAGGTCAGCACTGCAAAGAAAATGACCAGCACGGTGTTGCACATAAATAGTTCACTCGACTCGGTCAAGTTTTTTCTTTAACTTGTCCTGATAAATGAGGCTGACCTATTTGATTCAAACGGTTCGCTGGCACTCATGCATCATCCTTTTTGCTACCCAGGAATATAAAATGCAGGCTGGTATTTTTACAACCTCTTGGATCAAGAACAGGTATTGTGTTGTCATATCAATTGTGTTCTCTTGTCCAGTTATGTAATCCCTCAATAGATCCAGAGGAGACTTCTTCACGTACAGTAAGTGGTACCACATGGCTTTGGTTTGAGTCAATACAGAATGTCCTTATCAGCATGTCACTGTCACTACATGTTAAGTTCAACATCATGTATCATGTGACATGATGTTGACAAGTAGATCTATTCTAGTATGTCTTCTTTACACATACACAGACAAACATAAGTACAACTGATTGGTTATTAAAGGTAAAGTCAGTTTATTGACAGATAGTATTAAAATTAAAATTCATTTAAATCATAAGCTCTCCAGCAGGAATCCAAAACAAAAATAATAGTAGTCATATTTACATTTAAGAATGCTTAACAGTGCAATGTGTAAAAAAGATGGGGCCAGCATATCACCTGTATAACCCCTTAACTGCTGCTCTGTATACTCTTTGCTGTAGCTGTTTTTGGCTGTGGCCGTTAGCGGTTAGCTTGTTAGCTCAGTTAGCTGTGCAATTAGCAGCCCTACTATCTGATCAGTCAACGACAACAGGAGCTTAGAAGTACCAAATGAGTGAATGTGTATACAGCAGCCACTAGGCTACAAGGAAACACAGCGAACATGGCTCCATAGACTGGGAGAGCATGCCAAGCAAGGCAGGAAAGGTGTAAAAAGGAGAGGAGCAAGAAGATGCTCTGGAAACCAGTGGTGTTTCAGGGTTTATTTTGACAAATTTGGTTTATACTAGAACAGTGGAAAGACCAACCAAGATGGTGTTGGTGAGTTTTATTTTCTGTTTTCTCTTTAGTTTGATTGACGTGTGATTTAGGATGGGTTAACAAACCAATTAAGCTTGAGACAGGATGGACAGGTGCTAGCTAGTTTGCATGCTAATATATCTCTGCAACACAATACATAGACGCTGCTGAAGTTCTGCAAGTCAAAGTTCTTACTTCTTTACATTCTAAACACACATTTTGGCCTTATTTTACACATTTCCCCTTTAAGCAAATGGCAAAAACTAGCTGTAAAGCTGTCATCTGTTGAAAAAGTTACATACTTTTTTATGACTTCTTTGTGAAAAAAAAAAAAAAAAAGAACAAAAAAACACATTCAAGACATTTAAACAATAACATGCCAGAAAGCAGAGACTCTCAGCTGGTTCATATCAACTCTCTTTTTGAACTGTAAAGCTTAATAACAGTGAGATGTTTATATAGAGAACTTTTTTGGTAACCATTTACCTCTCTTTTATCTTTTAGATACCCATAGCAGGACACACAATTATGTCATTCATAGGGCAAAACATAAAAGGGAGAGACAAGTGGAACGTATGAAGTCACCTTTTATGAATGGTAGGCCTCAGGAAAAGTTTTAATGCAACTTCATTTCCTCTGAATACGGTTCGAAGTTTAGGGACTTAACTTTGACTAAGGATTGAAAAACTGCAGTGAAACTTACGCAGAACAAGGTGTGGATACCACCTTAGTGCAAGTTTCCACTATTACATATCCTATAATATATCCATTAAAATTCCATCATAAAACTGGTACTTGGCCATGTATTGGCAACTTCATCTAATAGCAGCAATGCACCCTTTGTGTCACTGCTTATATTAACTGCACAAGGGTAAGTCTATACTGGCCTACACTAGTTTTATTCTTGACATGTAGGTCGTCAAATTTATGATTTATGACGCAGTTTTGCGGTTACCACACTGAAAGATTTAATCCACACTACAATAAAATCATGCTTGAACAAAGAAGGGGTTAGTACTCCAACACCCCTATGAATCTCATCATAGGGAATTTTTGTGATGTTGAGATGTGTGGTGTGCTGTTAAGATTTAAGGCTGCCAATAAAATGTTGCCCATATTCCCTCTTGGACATTATTCCTCTCTTTGCCATGTTGCTACATCAAACTTAAGTAAGCTCAGCCACAAAGTAAGCAGATATGAAGCAAAGAATGTTTGGAGGTATGTACACTGTTACAGTATGTTCTGTATTTATAAATACAGATATTGTGGAATGTGGCTCATTTCTTTTCTGTGTCTAGCTAATTTTTCTTCTAAAACTTGGACTAGTTACATGAAAATGTCATGCTGATGAAGACACCATTCCCTCTGTCATTTAAATAATTTGCCTGACCAGAAAGCGTCTGACTCACATGTATCGATCACATTTGTATGGTTTAAACAACTAAGGGTTAGTTTTTTTCCCTATGAAGAAGTGTTCGTGGCTTTAACAGAATACCGCTTGCTGCCCTTTGATGCGATGTCAGGAACAAAGGAGTAACCACATCAAAACAATCTTAGGTATCACTATCAGCTGCACTCAGTGATGAATGTTAACTTTGGCCAAACTGAATATAATTTTTGGCTGTGGTTAAAATCCTTTTCTTCTCTGCCAAGGCTCAGACTGGATTCTTTAAGCCCCCAAAGGGATAGATCTGGTTCTAGTGGCATGCATTACTAACCTTTAGCATTAATACTTACACAGTGGACATAATATCAGGTGGCAGATCCTGTGGTGGGAAACAAAAACGAGCAGCGCCACACAGGGTTAGCTACCACTATCACACACATACACACACAAAACTCCTGTAATGTTCCAGTTTGATTTTTCTCCTCTTTCCCTCCATCTCTGAACAGTACTGTGTTTGTTGGATATTAAACACAATACTTCTGTAACTTAGTGACAGTGTTATATGTCTTGTGTTGTACTCCAACCACCTTGTGTGAAAAAATATAACTATTCTTTTAAAATCCTTTTTCCTTCTGATGTCTACTGTGAAGTGGTGAAATATAAGTATTGAAAAAGAAGTTTATGTATTCTTAAACATATTTACAGAAAATATTATGACCCCCAAAACAAACAAATGAACAAAAAGCTAAACAACAGACCCGAAAAATTTGCTCCCAATCAAACACTGGTGCATTGTCTGGAAAAACTGGAATGGATGTGGATAGTCAAGAGGTTTTTTTACAAGTTTTGCTTGAGCCATTTGATATAGTTGTCCGTCACACGACGTGCAATCAGGAAGTCAGTTGGCCATATGGTGAACATCAGCACTCCATGAAATCCTGTGTCATAGTGTTCATGTGTCACCTCGACACCAGCAGCACGGAGCCGTGTGACGTACATGATCCCATCATCTCGGAGGACATCATACTCACATGTCAAAATGTAGGCCTTGGGCAGAGAGTGTAAGGCCGTGTCTGGAACCAGCAGGGGCGATGCCCTTGGGTCAGCAAAAGATCGGGATGGTCCATCCATCCCAGTTGCCTCCCCTCCGACGCCCTGCACCACAACAGGAGCGCTGTAGTTGTATTTTCTATGGTATGTTTCTGGCAGAAAGGCGCTCCAGTTGACAAACTTCAGAAGACTGGAAGACTCGGGGTTGTTGTGGGTGTTGGCCATCATGGCTCTAAAAAGGGCCTTGTCACTGGTGAAGTACTCACTCCAGAAACGCACCATGAGTGTGCGGGGCAGGATGGGCATGTCCTGATTCTGCTGGTAGGAAGGAGTGTAAAGGTCCAAAGCCTGCAGCACAGGGTAGATGAGTGCTTGGGCCTTCAACTGAACCTGTTGTCCAGGCTCTTTCTGTAACTGTGAAAAAGGACAGATATTGGCAAAGAAATTTTTGAAAAATAATCTTAATCAAACAATAGATATGAACAGTAATTTTTTCGAAATAAACCAACATTATCTAACAAAATGTACAGAAAGAACTGCAATGCTTCCAGTGTTCTGTACTTCTCCCTCTAACTGCACTGTTGAATTTTTTTATTGAGAATCAAAGCCTGTTATAATGGTGATGCACAGCATCAGTGTTGTAATGAACATGACCTACAGCAGACCAACATCAAGGATGTAGTGAGAGAACTAGGTTGATACAGTGTACACCAGTACAGCTGTGAAGCAACACATATAGGCTCAACCAGCCCTTATGCCAAAATAAGCATAACAAGCATGTTCTCATCTTGTGATTGTCTGGTCAATATAAAACAAGATGATAATTTAGGGGGTTCTTAAAACAAGGCAGTTAATTGAGCATTAAAACAATTTCCTGCATGATCCTCTGCACCAGAAGCTGCAGGAGAGTTAGCACAATGCCAACTATCAGTTCCATAGCTTACTTAGCTGCATGAGAGCTCCTTTGGCTGACTTTCTGGGGAATCTGACAAAGGGAAGAAAAGGCTTACAGCAACTTTTCTGGGAGACAGCCATGTTCCATTAAAGCGGATTGTCATGGGGTCACCCTTATGACAGCACAAAGCAGTGAGTGCGCTGGAATAAATCCCTATCTACCAGCTAGAGGCCAAATGCATTAAACTGAGTAGATTAATGACAAAAACTTTGTGTAAGCACAAAGACAGAAATATGACTTAACATTCATTTTGTAAGATTTGTAAAGCTGCGCATATGCCTGATACTGATTACATCAGTAAATGTGGAAACGGGCGCACATACAAAAGCTTCATATTCAACTTCCACAATTACCCAGAAATGACATAGAAACGCAATTAATCATCCGTTTACACACTGAAACTTGTGCCAGCTCCACCTCATATTAGACCTGTCAATAAGACGAGAGGCAAAGAAGAAATAGCGTAATTTAACTGATTGTGTTGCATCAGCGCGGGTCATTCAGAGTACCGGAATAGCTAAAACAGCCTGTGACAGCTGACATGAACAGCTGTGGTCTTACATAGTTCCCATACAACTTTGTTCTCACATGAGCCTCTATATCATCACTGCAGAATATTTCAGACATCATTATCGAAGGTAAGAAGATGATCAATATAAAGCTCATATTGAAACAGACTTTACAAAGTGCTTTGCTGTAGCAGGAAAGCAATACAAATGATAAAATTTGTCATAAATAATCGGCACTTTTAAAGTTTATAGATCTGCCTCTGAGAAATGCTTCATGGAACAATATTTGGACAGCAAATGGTAACAAAAAAAACTTGGCAAAAAACCTTAACAGTCACTTCTACACTTCACACACCTCTCTTGAAAAATGTTTGTATGCATGGAAGGAACATTCTCCTTTTATTAGTACCCGTGAAAAATGGCATAAACATTATTTTTGTGCATACACATCACATTTTTACATCTGGCCCTATTTTGACTTATAATGTCTGAGTTGTCAGTGTTACTGGACTATGTTCCTTAAGTTCCACCACATGAAATGGGTCATCAGATCAAGGTCATCTAGGTAAATTAAAGCCAAAATTATACACATAAATTTCTCTGCAAATCTCATTATGGGTAGCTGCACGGATGTTCTTTTTCTCTGTTTTTCATTCCTTCTTGTAACGCGGCGTCTTTGCTAACACCCTCTGTCATCACTGTGAAGGTGTAGACAGCCATTTATCAACAATACACTTCATCAAAAGGGTGTAATGCACGGGGGGATTCACTCTATTAACCCCAATGTAGCCCTATTATTGGTAGAGTTTTCGAGCACGTTCTTATTTCCATGTCATCTGTTAATGTAGGAAGATGCTACTGCTCCTCTGCCAGTTTTATCTTCTCCTTTATTTTACAAGCATGCAGTTTAGTCCAACAAACTGAGCACCCACCTCAGTCTTGTTAGGGCTTTTCCAACACCATTTTTGCTAGTTACGCAGCACATAATCTGGGTGCAAACTAAGGCACAAGGCAGAAAGAGGTTGGCTTCCGTCTCTTAATTATGGATGTGTTTTCAGCAAAACATGAATTAAACCAATTAGAGTGACATCTTCCATTTCCTTTAAGTCACTGAACCAGCACTTGGCACACTGCTATTAAGTGGCTTCAGTACAGTTGAGGAGCCAACAATTTTCTGCTGAGGAGAGAGATCTGCTAGTGCCTAATGTGACAGCACAAGCAATCTTTAAAGGATGGCTTTATTACAAACAATACCACAGTAGGTCTTGAGTCTTTCTAACAGGTGACCACTTTATGTGTTTAGTGGAACTCAGAACATAAAACACTGTCAGATCTATAACAAAAGATAACGTTATGGATGTGATATAAAACAAAGGTAAAAGAAAAAAACTGCTGATGCTGAAGCTGTCTATGAATCTCTGCAAACTAAAATTAGACAAACCGAGGCTTTTATGCTGTCTGCAGTTTCCATCATAGACCAAAGTCTGCTGAAAGGTGGAGCACTGGAGACAAATCAATCACTTTAATAATAAATTTATTAATCTTATAATCGCTACCTCCATAGCCTAAAACGCAGGACATGACTCTTTGAGTGATACACATCTAGTGTGCCTCCACCTTGGGCCAGATGTAAGATATTGTCAAGCAAGCAAGTAGTGTAACTTTCTCAAGGCCGTAAAGGTAAGGTTGGTAATTCTGTTTAGAGGCATTCATAGTCACGTTTGTAAAAAACCTCTAAACAGCCTGACAGCAATCAAAATTTGAAATGCTCCAAGAAAAAAAAAAGAAAAAGAAAAAGAAAAATATTCTTTCATCTGCAACTACAATAGGCTATACTTCGTCCAACCCAACAACTCAGAGGGCCTGAAGAATTAACTAGACATCTACCTGTCTGCCTTGCTTTCACACACTCGTCGTGCATGACTGGAGTACGCAACCACAACACAGAAAGCTACACCTGAGTGAGCCAGTCATACTGAGATGAATGGTAAAAAGAACACGGCCACATTGGCAGCCGTACCCACAGCAGTTTCCACAGGTAAATAAAACAGAACAAGAAAGACCTAACAGGAGAAGGCTACAAACAAAGAGAATGTGAATAGTACAAGAAGTAAAATCTGAGTCAACTTCAATGTGTCTTTTCAATGGTGGCAACGGCTAAGAGAGTTGCCACCATTGAAAAAGTGATACAATGGTTGCTGTTTTTCTGATGCCCTGTTTTTTTCCCATTAATTCTGATAATGTTCAGTGTTTTTATACCACTGAGTGAGGTAATGTAGTTGAATAATGTTGAAAGCAATATGCCAAGGTACTCTCTCCGCTCTGTTTTGGAGCTGTTGTGATACAAAGTGCTCATGCAGGGCAGGGCCTTTGAATGATCTCTGAGGGGAGGGGGTGGGTAACGGAGCCCTGAGGAGATGTTATTTTTCAAATCTTGCTATTTTTCCAGAATTACCAACCTAAACTTTAACTATCTTCTTACCTAAAGCATATGTCCAACAAATACACAAGTTTTTTTGAAAGCAGTGTGTTAACTGTGGTTAACACTTGTTGCTGCTGGTTACTCTTTTTTTGCATTTATTAAAAATGAATTTTGATTAGAGAAATTTGCTTCATGTGAAAACAATACATTGTAGGCGATGAAATCGTAGGTCAGTATTAGTTAACTCAAAACCAGCACAGACCACATATTCTAGTTGGTCGGGTTAATATAATACAATTATTACTGTTTTTTCTTTCTTTTTTTTTCTTTTTGAAACTGGCTTGTTAATCTTCTTCGGTCACCTTTTTAAAAGATTGTTTTCCATATGTGAACCAGAAGATTTAAGCTGACAATAGAAAAAAATTGGATTTATTACCTGCTGGGAGACAGCAGCAGCCAGGTTACCTCCAGCACTATCACCAGACACAGCAATGCGGCCTGGATCCACAAAGTACTGGGTCAGCACCCCCTTCTGGAGGAAGTGTTTGACCACACGGTATACATCTTCATATGGGACAGGGAAGTGGTGAGCTGGTGCAAGGCGGTACCTGAATGAGTGGTAAGGTGTAGATTAAATCTAGAGCATAAATAAACGGGTTATGAAGTTCATGTGCAGCTTGAGCCAGGAAAATTACCATAATAAGATTTTGAAGAGTAACGCAGGAGACAAACAGTGGAAGGCCACTGATTTCAAAATGAAACTACATTAATGAATACCATGTTTACTTATTACTTTAACACTAAAAGTAGTTTAAAAGATCAGCTTCCTCATTACTTCTGGCCATGTCTGCCAAAAGAAATGACTAAATAAATACAATATGACACAGTTTAAAGCCGTTGACAGGGCTTTGAATGACAGCATCAGTCATAAGTAATAACTCAATATATTTGCCTGTTATCATTTTTTTTACAAGTAAACACTAAACAGATATATGACAAACAAAAAAAGTTTCAGATGCATGTCAGAAATGTTGTAATAAATCTTCTAAGCATTTTTTTCCTTGCTTTGTGCTATTTCGTCGTCTAACCTAGGCCCTGTTGCTATCATTTCTACATGTGTTTCAGTCTTGAAGTCAAATGTTACACATTGCTGGCTCTGAGATTGTGAAATGCTGGAATTACTCATTGGACCTTTAACAAATCACAGACAGGAATTTGGATGAGTCAGATAAGGCTATACCCCCACATACCCCACACCCATACCCTCATCCAACTACCTCCCACTATCAAAACTATAAGTCAGTGTAACCACATTAGTATAGATCAGTACTGGTCTTTCATCTTTCTGCAGATTGATAAAACCTAAAAAAACAGTGAGTAGTGAATTAAAGGACAGAGAGAAGATTGGCACAAGAAAGTTCCAGGGCTGAGAAGCAGAGATAAAGCTGTATCTGCCAAAGAAAAACAATGACTGTAGCTGTGGGAAAGGGGAACAGGGGAAAGCCTGGCCAGACCCAAATGAAAACCTGTTAGCCTCACTCTACTGCATCCTCACTTCCATCTAGCCTGTGATTAATGAAAGAGGACAGGCAAGTACAGGAACAGAAAGTTGTGTGAGAGACGGAGAGGAGAGAAGGGAAATCTATGGGATTTAATTATCAATAATACAATAACAGGAAACTTGTAGCTAAATAATGACCTTAAAAATTATATTTGTCTATGCACTCTTTACAAACAAACTGCAATTTCTTTATACAGCCGTTTGTGCAGTGTACTACAGTAGCTGCATGTAACTGGCTATAAAATATGAAATACTTACTCTACAGAGAGAACCACGGCATCCAGCTCAGTGACCATTTTTCTGGCCAGGAGATCATATGGACTCATCCCTGCAAAGAGATGAAAGACACAGATTAGAACATAGATTCTAAAGCTACACAAACCACCCATCCTTTCCTGACATCACACACCATCTTACATGAAGGGAACACTGCAGTAAAAGAGATTAACCTGCCGTCTAGCCTGTATGGTGCATCCTGGAAAGATCCATGTCACTGTAATTGTTACAGCCGTTCAACAGATTGCAAGAACAGCATGAGATGTGTCAAACTGCATGTCACGTCTTTACGTTTTGGATTAGCAACAGTAACCACCCTCTGAGGTTCCCACCGCTTCAACAGACGGTGCGTTATTTCCTCAGGAAACTGTGAAAGCTTGGTGGATTTTCTTTGATTTACTTTGTTTATTATTTATGATCCTCTCACAAAAATAGTTGTAAGGAGTCTGTATAAAGCTGCAATGTTATTTTGCTCGTCAATCAAATAGAGTTTTCTTTTTTTTCAGAGTAATAGTAGAATACCTGTGATATGAACACATCACAATAGTGTGTAATACCCATCAATCTTCCTATCCATCCTTAATAGTCACTTTAATTCTGTGTAAAGAGGAAGACATGCCAACCCATCAACTTACTGGAGCTCCCCAGACACCATCCTCCCCCATGCAGGTATATGACAGCTCTCCTGAGCTCAGTGTCACTGCTGTGCTGCTTTGGCTGGTACAGCACCACCTCCACTCCATCAAACCTCTCCTCCGACACCTTGACATGCTCGTCAGACACAGGCACTACCTTTTCAAGTAGAGTAATAAGGTACATTACCCCCATGTAGTCCTTAAGCCCCAGTAACTCACTGAAGTCTGCCTGGAAAGCAAAACAGAATACAAGAGACATATTACAGAATATCTTAGTTTATCAAACTCAAGCCATTAGCATTACTACTTGCATGTAAATGCTACTGCAAGACAGTCTGTCCTATGCCGACTGTCACCTTGACCAAAGCTCGGAATTTGTCGAAACCAAAAAGACTAAGATTCCAGACTATGTGACCATATTAAAAAGAAGGGAGATAGTCATGAGAATGTTGCCTCGTAAAATGCCAACAGCCCGCTGCAACTCTACGTTTCAACTTATATTATTTTTTAATGCGGTAGGCAGTCAGGGGCTGGCATGAGGCTGATCAGCTGAGGCTCTCTTACTGCTACCACAACAAACTCATGCAATCCAGGCTGTACGTGACATCAGGCAGAAACATCAGTCTGACAAAAGAAAAAAAAGAAAGAAAAAAAAGGAGAGCATTTACTGTTTGAATCCAGAAAACCGATCATTTACTGAACTGAAAAAAGAAAAGTCGAGCCTAATAGAACAAATGCAAATTAAAATACATTCTATTAATTTGGCTTGCAAAAATCTTGAGCATTTAGTTTGAAACAAAAAGACATCTGTCACTTACTATCAGTTTATGGTATATTCTAAAAGAGAAAGAGCTGATTAAAATCTGTATCTGTCTCTGGTTGAGAGGCATAAATTTGACAATGTAATTCAACAATGCAAGTTAAAAAAAGGTTTGAATATGTTATGCATTTAACTTAAAATAACAACGAATAAATATTAATACATATTTTTTGCTGAAATTACGAAATTATTATGTTTTCAAACTGGCAGTACCTGTACTTTTTTCCAATCTGAAATACTTATTGATACATATATAAACTCATAAATTAATGCACCACTTTTCTATCTGAATGGACCGAATATTTTGAGCTTTACATAGTGACAAAGGTGTGACAAAAAAGCCTCTACTCAGTGTCATAGGAATAATATTACCTACAGAGTGTTACACTGAATGGAGCTCAATGGGCTACAACAAACTATAAGCGTCTACGGTCATTAACAAGTCGAGTTTCCTTAATAGGGTCTATTATTAGAACAGGTGAGCAGGACTATACTACACATGGATTAGCATCTGACATAATCTGGTATAAGCATGTACATCAACATCAGCAAAATACAATGAACATTTAACCTGCCACTTTACCTGCCCTGAGAACAAACAAAAGCAATTTTCTTATCGGTTATTCTATGGCTGAATCAGGTATTAAACTGTCATGAGAAACAGTGCTACATATCCTGCTCCACGGGGATTTATTTCCAAAGTAATTATCAGCAGACCTAACACAGCAAAACTAGGTAACGTTGGCGAGAATGCAGTGTTTTCCCCTTACCAGGTGGCTGAGACTTCTGAAGAAAGAGTTGGTCAGCATGAGTTTCCATCTTTCGTCAATCTCCTCGGGAATGGGCTCGTAAATATAGTACGCGGTAAAAGAGCAGAGAGCGACAAATAAAATGATGCTGCCCAACCTCATTTTACGACGAGCGTTCCCAACAGCTCTGACTGCAGGGTGCAAACACAAACAGGCGGTCGGCTGCGCTTGTGAACAAGTCACTCCGGTGCGCTCTGAGTTAATTTTGCATCCAGACCAGCTACATATGACAGCACGTGTTTGTTGTCATTTGATGTTTATCGGCGTGCATGTTCGGAGCTTTCCTTCGCCGCTCGTGCGCGCTCCGTAATGCATGTCTGTCCCGTGGAGCCGGAGAATTAATTTGGGTTTTAGTGATATGGCGACAGGAGCGCGCGCCCTGTGTACTCACGAGGCAGAACCGTCCCACCTTGGCCTGCACAGCACAGCGAATTCCTCAGGTGCAGCTTACACAGCGGGCGCGAGGAAACTTTGTGCCAAGATGCTATCGATGCACAGACATCATGGCTTATATAAAACAGCTGCCCATGCATTGGATTTTGCAGACAGTCATTTTAACATTCACATCTTTTATAAATCGCACGTATTACATGTACAGGGATTTTTTCCAAAGGAAATGTATCTCCAGATTCCCGCTGCTGATGCGCAAGTGTAAGCTGCGCGCTCCCCGAGATCCGCGTGTGATTCCCGGGAACAAGTTCAGAATATCCACGTCGCTTTACAACGACAGAACCCCTCACTGTTGGTGTGACACATAACAGCTAAAACAGCTATGGTTGCGAGGCAGCGTAATCTAATTTTATTATTGGTGACAGAGTCAGATGGGATGTCGAAGTTCCTGGCAGGACTGACGGTCAAAGCAACATGAGTCTCTCATGCGCTTACGTTTTGAAAAGATCCTGCAGTAGGAACTCATTAATGCTGTAGAAGTTTGCAAAAAGTTCCACAGTGAGTTCAGGACAGTTGTCTCTGTATAAATTCAAGCTTGAATTCATGTTGTTTTAATGCCAACGTCTTAATGCCAGAGGAACAACAGGAATGACAACATATTTGTGTTGGAAACTTCCTCACAGGTGCAAGTCTAGTATTATTTCAAGCAGAACTAAGCCTGATCAGATGGCACTGAGTACTGACGAACCAGTTTTTCAAATGAAAAGCTTCTTAGCGTAATCAGCATTCTCATATAACAAGTTGAAAGGCTATTCACAGAGAATTATTTTGGTGCAGAGTGCTCATCAGAGCCAGTTCACACCATCAAAATAAAGCGTGTTGTACAGTAGTTAGAGCAGCCTGTATCACAGACACCCACAGCACAGGCCTCCATGTGACTTTGTGTTGTCTTCCGTGTTCTGACCTTCTCAAACTTTCTCTCAGTCGAGTTGGGGAATTTGTAATTGGCCTGTGTTTAGGGGCTGGCAAGTGTCTACTTCCATCAGCCATCAAACTCTATTGAGATGCAATCTGCAGGATCCAGGGTGCGATGGAGGCTTGGTGAAAGCCTCCGTGAGACTGATTACTACTGAGCAGTAGAAAACTAAATCTCGTCTCTGAATACAAAATCACACTTCAGACACTCCGGGATTCTCCCTGGAATTCCCTCCCTCCTCTTTGCCCGCAACCACCGGCCTTCACTCGGCTTCTAAGGGAGACCACCTAAGTTGGTTTGTAAATCTTTCATGGAGCTCTCTTCACTCTTTGCGTCTTGTCAGTGGGGAGGACGGGTGTCAGAGGGTGCGTGGGTGGGTGGATGTTGTCTTCATCTATGTAGAGCCATGCTGTGCAGTGCTCTGCCACGTGGCCGCCCAACACCCTGCTGCGTGTGGGGGTAGCTCAAGCAGATATGAAATTGTCTGAAGACTTAGACAAGGAGTTTGAGTGCTGGGTGTGTGTGAATGCGTGTCCCCGCGTGTGTGTGCTGGCCTGTGTCAGCCCGCGCACATGTTCGCATGTGAATGTGTGTGCGCATACAGACAGGTCACGTTTCATTGCTCTGTGCGTGCACATTCTTAAGTTTAACACATCTACAGAGGCAAATCAAATTCCTATAATTAAGGAATTCAATCCAGACCTCCACTACCTGCGATGAGCATGAGTAGCAAACTCTGTAACTTTTTAATTTGCGGAGCTCCTGCTGAGGCAAGTAGATGGGCTGCATAACGAAATGCATCTGAAGGCGCCAGATTCCAAGCTCAGGCTGAGATGCGGAAGACAGTTTTTGATATAATAATCAGGATATTAGTCGGGGTGCACTGCAAACTTAACTGTTAGACATG
>JAPZDX010000023.1:17772316-17783583 GCA_029783625.1 Naso annulatus | reverse complement strand
CAGTTGGTGTCTCATTTTAAATAAATTTATATACCTCAGGCCCGGTGTTGACATCGATCTGGCTTAATTCATTTAACAGCCATGACATTTGCCTATTAGCTTATTTACTGTCAAAACAGGCCCAAGCTCAGCTGGTTTCCTATGGGGATGCGACTCTTACATTTGTATCCGTTAGGGAAGAAAATGCGATTGCCTGTGCAAAATATAAACTCTGAGAGGAATATTCAATTCAAGTACACAAACAGACGTGGGCTCACACCTACCAAAGTTAACACCCATCACATATGAAAAAAAAAACATGTATTATATACTGTACATTTCACAGTGCCTGCCAGGGCTTTTTTTTAATTGCACACAAGCTATTAGAAAGAAAACTGGGATAATTAGGAGTAAAAGCCTGTACATATCCATTTATTTTAAGAAGCTGTCTCCCTGTTTTTAAATCTGCTACCCTTTTAATTAGCTGTTGTTGCTGCTGTTGTATTCTGTTGATAATATATATTCCTTAGCACTGCTATTATCACTAAAACCACAGAGGCGTGACTCAACTACACGAAGCCTTGTCATGCTAAGTGTAATGCGCAGGAAATATTGAGCTTTATCAACCGTGACTGAAGAAACAGAAATACTGTAAAGTAGAAGTGGTTTGAACTTGGTGGTGATTGATTTCTCCGTAGATTAGGGTTGTCATAATACCAGAAATTTAGTAATCAATACCGGCATAGTGAAATTTCACATCTGGATTCCCAGTTCAATGCCATGGTCACACATTTTATGAATTAATCCATGATGATCCACCTCAAATGTAAGGTGGCCTACTTCCACACTTGACTCCTACTGTTTATCTTTACGATTAGCAAATGCTGGGATGTCACTGGCATTGCAGCAGCACTTGTTGTCATCTCACAGTGTTGTTCTTCTTCTTCTTCCAGGCTGATGGGTGTGCCCCCTTTACCATTTAATAGAGCTGCTACAATTAATCAATTATTTTCATTCATTTCTTTTTTATTCTGAACAGTTTAAAAATCAAAAGGCAAATGTGTAACAGCCTACAAAAATACAAGAATATTTATAAAGGGTCATAAATAATATTATAAATAAATTAATCCACTTCCAATTCTATCCCATTCAGGGAATTAATTTTGATAATCAAATTCAGTCATTTTTCAAATAAAAAAGTGAAAAAGAAAGCTGGTTAAGCCTCTTAAATGAGAGGAATTGCTGCTTTTTTGTGTCATTTATGACGATAAATGAGGAGTTTTTGTGTTTTAGGCTGTTGTTTGAACAGCAGAAGCAATTGGAATACATCACATTCATCTCTGGAAAATTGGGATGAGCATTTTTTACGCTTTTTTGACATTTGATGGAATTGTGAAAATAACTGGCAAATTAATGGAAAATAAAAATTATTGTTAGTTGCAGCCCTACCATTTAACGGCAGACTAGAACACTTGTAGGCGCATTTGCTGCCCCCATCAGGTTCGGAAGAATAGCATCCCTGCTAATTACAGTACTGCAGAAAAATAGGTACCGTCATGTTTTCGGAATTCTGGTGTCATATTTGTACCAAAGTATCAGTTAATGTGTCATTACTACCTTAGATAGGTTTAGGATGATGGACTGAACCAGTCCCCTTAATATTTTTATCCTGCTTTTAGTTGTTCCTGCTTAACACTCCTCCAGCTAAATCGTGAGAATTTTTTTAGCATGCAAGAATCTAAATAGACACAAGTGCATACGCCGACATGCGCACAATCTCATACCTAGAAGTGATGCTTCAAAATAGCCATTGATTTTGTGAAAGCCCATTGGGAAGAGATTTATCATGGTTATATGTGGTAGAGAGGAAAAATGGGGAGAAAAGAGAGCTGATGTCTCCAGGCGGTGGAGAGAGAACGATGAATGGCCAGAAAGCTACAAGGAGGAATGAGAGAACATTTGGAAGAAATGGTGGATTTTTGGAGTGATTATAAGGATAATAACTCCGCGTTAGAGCCTCCATGAGCTGCCATTTGTGTGGATGTGAGACTGCAGGTATGTGTGTCCAAGTGTGTCAGTTCATCTTCATCCCTGTTTCTGTTTGAACTGCACCAAAGATTAATGCTGACCATTCCCGCAAAGATCCACAAACACACACTTAAAAGCTCACATCAGCTCACGTCCACAAATAAAAACACACACAAACAGTCTTCAGTGGCACATTAAGAGCATCTTATGACCCCTCAAAATAAAATCAATGAAAGCTGCTACACAAATGGAGAAGAGCTGACAAGTTAAAAAAAGGAGCAAGAGGGCAAAATAGATCTTGATCAAGGCACTGGGGGGGAGATGAAAAGAATATGGAGTGAAAAGGGTGCGAGCAGCTCATTTAGTCTTCTCACTCTATGGCATTTACTGTTGTTTTTTGTGGGAACAAGATCGTGAATCACTTGATTGGATATTTTCAGCAGGGCTGTGTGTGGCATCTCAATGAGAGCGATGGTTTATCACTGGTGTATGGGGATGTGATTGGATGCCGTTGCTCTCCTAGACTCCCCCATTTTTTCTAATTGGTTACTTATCTAGAAAACAAGCCATTTAGCCGACGTTACTTAAACCAAAGGAGCATATCGCCGCATGCACGCTCACATAAGGCCCTTATACAGACATGGATGTGACACATATGTGCACACATACACACACAGAGGCTATAAGGAAACATAAATCTGGTAGAAGAGTCTCCCAACCATCTGCAGCAGTAATAACGATATGGTACCTCCGGCTATGTGCTCTACTGTTCTATTGCAGCACACTTTTCTCTGCAAACTCCAGTTATCTCCTCTGCTCTCTTTTCTGCAGTCTCCAGTGTTTCCTTCCGCATTCTTCACTCACATCCTTCCTCCACTATCTCTGTCTCTCCCCTTCTCAGCTCCAATATAGTTTTTCTCTGTGCAGACATACAACCAAATTAAAGTAAATTAATACTATATTGTTGCAATGATATTTTAACATTTTATGCTCATTTATCTATAAACTGTTTTCAGTGGATCTCACGCCCAGCATCTCTGTTCTCTAAAAGCCTGATCAAAAAAAACTTTACTTAGTAGTTAACATCAAGATTGTGGTATTAAACAAGGGATAATAATGTTAAAAAGAACATTATGCTTAGATACTGTTCCATCACGCTCCGACACAGATATCTTAAGTTGAGGTGTTGTTTGTTAGTAGAGACATTGCTCTTAAATGACTTTTTTTCATGTTGATATAAAAAAATGTTCTCACTCTCCCTTTTTTTTCTTTATAACTTTGACTGTATTGCTCGCAGAGAGCTTATAGGTCTGCATACTTCAAAGCTTCGTCAGATTCTGAGCTACGCTCCTATATTATAATACAAAATCTGCAGTCCCTCACTGACACACATCGTGTGCATAGCTTGCAGATATGCTGTGTAATATCCTCAGGATCACCTTTGGCATCTGGGTAGAACTCATAACAAGATTTTTCATTTTCTTGCAATCATACTAAAGCCAAAATTATACTTTCCTCTGCGGCGAGGGTTCGAATGATGTAAATCTCATCTTTAGAAAGTGTGCAACTCTGTGCAGAAATTTGCTTAGCTTAATTTTTTTTTTTTTTTATGGCGACGTTGTCTTGTCTGCGTAAACAATACATTCTCTGCCTTTGGGCATACAATCTAGGCCTGTTGTCCCTGCTAACATTTCATTGACTTGGCCCCCACAACCCCTTTCACTTTCCCGCCACCCCTTGGCCATCCGTTCGAGTAAGCACATTTGGGCAATATAAAAATACAATCACCCATCCTGCTCCTCTTACTCCCTTCCTCTTGCTCATATAGCTCGTCTGCCTCTGTAGCCCATCTTATACACAGATATGCGCTGTCCTCCATAATGAGCTCCCCGGAGGAGAGAGGAGTAATGTAAAGAGCAAGACGGAAGAGGAGGGGTTGAGGGTTGATCGCCTCTCTGACCTGCTCCGATAGGAAGTCTCTATCTCTACCTCTCACAATCCTCATATCCCCGCTCTCTTTCTTCCTCACTCCATCCTCTCCTCCCGTCTTGCCTGTCCTCATCAGCCATCCACCATTACTGCCCATTAACCAGATCAGAGGCATCATAATCCTCTCTTGACAGCATTCTTGCTGTGCGTACAGTACTCTTGGTGGAGAGGAGAGACTGAGGGAGAAGCAGAGACAGAAACTGGCAGCAGTCCTCAGAGAGAGGAGCGGGTATCTGTGTTGTAGAGTAGAATCAAAAGCGTGCATATGTAATGGGAGGCTAGGGACGGCAGCGGAGGGTCAGAGGAAAAAGAGAAAATGAAGTCCAGTCTGTGCTTTACATGTTTTATGTTACATGGAGTGCAGCAGGGCCCATAGGATGTTTTTTCCTCATCTAATCACTGGAACCTTGCTTATATCATAGCTGCAGTCCTTCGAGAAATAAAGCTAATGACACCATTCCATAAAACACATTTTCTCTCTCTCATGCCCCTGTGCTTTCGTGTTTGCCAGCCACAGAAGTCATTTTAAGGTTGTTTGTCCCCTTTCTATAATGATCTCTCTTGCGTTTATTCGGCCGCAGTTAAGACCACCCATTCGATAGTCCTGTCCATCGACCACAAGGAGGTTAAGTAGAAAGGAGTGATGATGGGGGTCAATGATCGTTAAAGTAGAGGCACGTCCCTGATATCATAAAGTCCTGGCTGTGACAGCTAGCTGCTGATTGTCTAATTAGACTGTTCTCTAACAGAGAGGGAAGCTTCTCATCACAGCTCTGACTGAGAGTCTTATAAAAGAGACTATTCAAGAAATAGACTCTGGCCATTTCGTTCTCGGTATCCTTATCCTTACACGGACACACTCATGTTTCTTCATTTCCTTTATCTTTTTATCGATCTCTCCATCTTTCTTTTCCATTGCGTGGCAACTGTATGCTCATATTTTCCTTGCTGGTCTATCTCTGAGGCTCACCCAAGGTCTTGAAAAAGATAATGCAAAATAAGCATTCAATTATTTATGTATTTCAGTGACATGAAATGCTTTTGTGTCAACTGGACTTCTACTGCAGATGATTTTGCATCCCTTGGTGTAACAAGTTGTTCACTGGGCTCTGGCTGTGTTTTTTATTTTCAAATAAGTATGGTAAGCACTTTTTGGTCACTCTAAAAGTGGTCAAAAGCTGCTGTCCTGATGGAATTAGGCTGTGCACTTGCACAGTCATGCATCGTTTTTTTAAAAATACAATTCTATGGCAGTAGTTGGACACAAGTTTCAGGAGTTTTTTGAGGCAGCATGCCCCTTTATCATTCCCTCAGATTTTGCTTTTTGGTCAGGCTTACAGCTGCAGGGCTTTGTTGTTTTTCAGTCGATGCTTCACAGACAGAGAGCACAAATTAAACACTGACCTTGTGAGATTTGGGCCGGCTTGTGCGAGGTTAACCTTTAACCACTCGGTCGAGTTGAATGCGTGTGTCTGTGCATGCGTGTGTGTGTTTGTGAAAATGGACCAGTGTGTTAAGTATGCCAGTGGAGGCTCTGAAGGTGTCCTGTGGGTGAATTTCTCACAGGCACATTTGATCTCAGTCTGCCCTTTCTAATGTCTCTCTGATCTCTGAGTCAGGGATTGGGTGGGGGGGTGGGGGTGTTGTCCTCTCACTTTTACTGCATGGCAAAGAAAAGAACGTAACACATCAAGGAAAGAAAAGATAGACTGATTTGGGTCGGTTGCTGGGCATTTCTCTAATGCCGCCCATGTGTGCATGTTAGCATGTAAAAACTTGTGCTGTCTGATGTGAGTGTGCGTTTGTGTGTGTTGGGGAATCTTCCCAGCCAAGAGCCTTTGCTTTGAAGTTGTACCTTTGTCTATAATAGATTGTTGAATCTTTGAAGCCACTGTGAAAGCACTTGTATTTGCATACTCATTTACATTCACTGTAAAAGTACTGTACAGGCATGTGTATGTCTATGTGTATGTGTGTGTGTGTGTGCGTGTCATGTGCACCCACGCACTGTGCACCTGTCTAGTTGCCCCCTCCAGCAGTTTAAATATTGGCCCAGTGTGTCCTCATAATCTTCCACCATCACCATGGTAACAGTGAACTTGCTCAGGTTGTCCTTATTTACTTATGCAAATGAAGTCCTGCAGCCCTCCAACCTGTCAGTCACAATCTTAAGCATATTGTAAAAATTCAGCCAAAAAGGTGAGAGTTGTCAGTCTCAGCTCTGAGTTATATAACCTTCACTGAGTGCCAGGTTGTCCAAACCACTTTGTGTACGTGCCAAGAGCTCTCTGTAGAAATCAGTGCTTCTGAAAGCGTTTGAAGCCGTGGCTGGTCTTGCGGTGTCTCATGGCCAAGTTGGTTAAATTAATGAAATGAAGTTTAATTCAAATTATTTTCTTGTTTATCTCTTCATAATCCTATTAGTCATGTTTTTTGTTATGTTGTTGAGAGTGTCAAATACCTGTGCAAGATTTAAGCAGATGCAGCAGCATTTCACCTGCCAATTAATTGTATTTACAAATGCTGGAAATGAAAAGTCAAGAGGAATGTTTAACCGCTGTTTGGTCTGCGCCAGACAAAAAAAAAAAACAACAACCAACCTACTCCTTTTTGGACGAAAAATATTTATTTATGTTAGCATGAGTTTGTTGTATGTTTGATACCAATGTCACTGATGATCCATGTTTTGTTCTTTGTTTTAATTTGTATGTGTTTGAAATAAATAAAAATAAATAAGGATCCCACATCTTGCAGAAGCTTCAATAGTCCCGTGCTGTTTTCTTCCCTCTTTTTTTTTTTTTAATTTTTAGCCTGGCCTGAGACTTTTCTTGCCTTACCTCTTGAGTTAACATTTGTTTATTCTCTTTTAAAGATACTAAAAACTCTTTTTCTCTCAGCATCTTCATCTCTCTTCTCTCTATCAGCCTTCCTTTACTCCCCCACTCTCCTCCACTTCAGCAGCTCCTCTCTAAAACTCCTCTCCAGAGTATCGTATTTCTTTGCCACAAGTTCTTTTTCATCATAGTTTCTGAAACCACTGGGTTTGGTTTGCATTTGTTAGAATATCATTTGTTAAAATGACAAATTATGCATCGAAATGCTTCTCCAGGCTTGGCTGCTTTGTCTAGTCTGATTTATCGGGTATAAGATTCATACTGATTCATCACCTCGAGTGAAAGTGGATTACATCCTGTTTTTGTTTTTGTTTTTTTGTTCTTCATTGGGAACTAATTGCTGCCCAAAATGAATGAGATAAAATCTCTCAGGGCTTGTTCACAAGGCAGGGTATAATATGGGGAGTAAGATTGATAAGTGGATTAGCGATTGTACCAATCAGCATCGTACCAATCAACATCCCATCTTTACCTGTTGTTGTTGAGATTGAAGGCATGCGATAGTGTATACAAGTAGGACTGGTTATAGAACTGCACTGTTAAGAGTAACAACTGTGTTACATCCAAGCTACTGAGTACAGATTCACAATAAATCAATCTGTGCCAAGTTTTGGTAACTCAGAGTGCATATTTAGAAAGGGCTAGAAAGAGAGAGACTGAAATTACTTCACCCTTGCAACTACAGTTAAGGCAACAACAGTTCAGGCACAGTGAGTTAAAGAGCAATTATGAGCTGAAAGCAGTTACAAGTGTGGTTACAACTTTTAAAACTAGATGCAGACAAAACTTATTACAATATATTTGCAGTACAAAAAATGTGAAAGATGGCCCAGGCACCAGGTCTAACACAAAAGGAAAACCTCTGGGACAGAAAGATGAAACCAGTGCAGAAGTGCCAAAAACTGCAGTTCCTCCTATGGCCACTTGAGGCAGGTTCCAAAGGCGGGTCGCACCCCATAAAATTCCATACTAAAATGCCCGTTATGTTACTTTGACCATGACATGCGGCTTTGAAAACCTAAACTAAACGATGCATGTTTATGTCGCTCAGTACAGTGATTTTAATAAAACACGGTCATATTTTATGGAGATAATGTCCATTGGTTTTCCCTCTGATGTCCCACAACTGCTCTGTCCGTCTGCAGCCTTTTCTTGTAGCGGTGCTGCCCCCAACAACTACACACTGCTACAGCTGCAGCTTCGGTCTGCAGGCAGACTTCATGTTGCTTTCAGGTACCTCTGTGACTTACAGAGTTGACGCTGAGCAGTCACCGGACATCAGAGGAAAAATCAGAGGACATTTTCCTCATAAAATATGACCTGATTTTACTGAAATTTCTGTTTTGTGCGACATATTAATGTGCATAGTTCAAGTTTTGTTTTTCGAAGCCACGGGTTGCAGTCAAAGTTACATAGTGTTGCTCTAAAATGCCAAACTTTACAGCAACATCATGTAACTTTTTCCACCCCAAAATATCAGTATTAAAACTATTTTAATTCTTGAATGATTTCTAACTGGTTGATTGGGCTCTCTGCCTCGGCCATTCGACCCTCCTGTGGCTTGTTGCTTTGCTATGCAACTTCAAGCTGCAGTTGCTGTTTACAAACCAAAACTTGGTGATAGGGGGTCATATTTTATAGAACAGGTGTCCTCCGATTATGTAACTGATGTCCTCTGACTGCTTTGCCTTGACTCTGTGATTCACAAATGTTCCTCTGCCATCAGAGGAGGTTTGGCTCTCTGGCAAATGGAGGTCCTGCAGCGTAATGGACTCCAGAGCCAAAGCTTACTGAGTGGGCAATGTAACTGGACTAACCTCATGACAGAGTTGTGGATACTGCAAAGAGGACGCTGATAGAAGAAAAGAGACAGTGACCAAGCGAGAGAATAGGCAAGAGGTATCTCAGACTGGCATGTAGTTGTTGGGGACAGCTACGCTAAATAAATATGTGGCTTTTGCTGGAAATTTGACACATTGGGAAGAAATACCTGTAACATTGTGTCAGTGCCAAATCACAGAAATTAAGTCCTACATTATGTTGCTTTTGAGTAGAAATAAACATGTTCACTGCTCGCTACAAAAACAGGTTACAGCCTCCAAAGCCAATGTCTGCATTAATGACCACTGTACAGGGGAGGAATTTTTATTAAGAACCAGTTTAATTAATATTATGGCTAATATTAAAAAGTTATGCATGATTAAGGCATGGTTGCAATGAGTGACAGCAGTATAAAATATGTCGGTCTTGGCTGATGTTAGCTTAGCATTTTTGCTAGCATTAGCCAACATTATGATATTCACTTTTTTTTTTTAAACTAATGTGCTTTTTAGTGTGCTTAAATACTATGTGAGATACTTTTATATGTCTGAAACCCAGTTATGAGACACATATTACATGAATTACATGCTGTATTTACAACAAATATTGCTAACAAGTAGCAAATGAGCGCTAGAGTAGGGCAAGTCATGCCTTTGCCAAGGAAGGATTTCTAAATCTGTGGCCACGACCTGGATAAGTGGCAGACAATGACCATGGAAAATAGTGATAATAGCCCGGCCATTGTCACTGGTTGTCTTTAACAAATGAGTCTGGTCTTTGCCTATGAAATACAAATAGCTCAGTGATGCTCTTGATGAGGCAGTTTCAAGATGTCTGATCAATAATGGTAAACAGGAAACACTCTGGGTCCATAGCCACTGTGTATCCTTAATGAGTTCTCATGAGTTACTGTTCTATCTCAGTGAAGATAATTGTGTGTGTGTGTGTGTGTGAGAGAGAGAGAGAGAGAGAGAGGAAGAGAGGTTTACGATACTGTTGACAGTAAAACATTTACTTTCAAGAATGATATTATGCATCAGCTCAAAATGTTCATTCTCCTGAAGTCATTTAGCAGATGCTATTTCCTGCCACAGAGTGAATAGGAAATGACAGAGCAGGATTTGGCCTAATATTAGCATGAGAAAGACAGAGAGAACATTGAGAGATGGCAGACTAAAGCAGTTGCACTAAGTGAACATCATCATTCTCTCTTTTGTGCTGCTCTTGACCACTCAAAGATGTTTTCAGAGGGCTCCTGTGAGGGTTTTTCAAAGTCTTGTTTTGTCCTTTTCTTCTTCAAGAAGAAGCCAAATATACTGTTCATGTACGCCTATCATCCAGTCATTATCTTCAACTGGTTATTCTTTACAGAGCTGAAGCTAAAGCTGATCCCAGCTGACAGGTGAGCAGCAGGTTACATTGTGGATAGGTTTCCAGGACACCACAGGGCCAACACATAAGGCGTTTTTGGATCACAGGAACCCTTTCATCATTCTAGGAAGTTCGTTCTTTGAACCTCCTGTTTTATTGCATCCGCACCGCTTTCTGCCATCAACAACAATTTTACTTTAATTATTCCAATAACCTTAAGAACAAAATTTCTCCATATGCCCCCATGGCTAGTTTAAAGACCTTGTGAAACAGATGTTAGAGTGCCATTTACTCCCGTGAATTTATGTATTTCTCGTAAAAACAGTAGGCTAGGGCAGTGGGTCCCCAAACTTTTCAGCCCGTGACCCCCAAAATAATCGTGCCAGAGACCGGGGACCCCATCGACTGGGGACCCCATCGACCCTAAAGGTGGCGTATAGCATTGTGCGCAGCCGCACAAATGCACTGTTAGGCCTACACGGACATACAACACCATGGAACAGCAGCCTAAAGGCATAATATTATTTTTAAGTAATTTAAGGAAGAATATAACCAAAATGTATACAATTACGTGTTTACTATGCAATTATAATTTTTTTTTTTTTTTTTATTGTTTTTTGGAAGGCATCTCTAGGAACCACTGAGCTAGGGTGCGGCATGTCGCAGATAATGATTGGCGTATAGAGTAGCCAGTCGCACTGAATGTGCATTACGTCACCTGCGAAATTTAAGTTTCTCAAGGAGAGCCTTCTCTCTGCTGTGGAGGACTTCTCGCCACAATCATCGCCGACTCCAGCCGATTGTAGTGACTGAGACAGGGATGAAAAGGAGGAAGAAAGCCGTTTTGGAGTGAGGCTGTACATGTTGGAGCTGCTCTCTGGGGCCGGCAGTGCTGCTGAGCCGACAGAGAGAGACAGCCAGCTCACCCCTGCGGCGTTTGGTCCTGCGCGACAGTTGATAATCATGGATCTATTAACTGACAGCATATATATGAGGAGTGTGTATTCAAGAAAGAAAATTATTGGACACCCCCGAGTGCAGGATGAGTCATCAGTATTTTTAAAATGTTTTCCAGGAAATGCTTAACTGTAAAATTAAAATAATTAAAACAGCAAAACTACTTTTTGGTCGTTGTTGGGCCATTTATTGTCATATGGGCAACACATCTGATTAAAAAAACATACC
>JAPZDX010000023.1:17686141-17700635 GCA_029783625.1 Naso annulatus | reverse complement strand
GTCTTCAGGGGGACACAGGAAAACACAACTTTGTCGACTTATTTGCCAAACCAAGGACCTTCACTCCTTGATCATGCTGATGATGACAACACATTGAAGGAAGTGCATTAACACAAAGACAAATGAGAAAGCCAAGCTTGGAGATCGATCATACAGTAAATAGAGTGAGTTTGTTTTGCTAAGAAAGGAAAGGAAGAGATGGATGATGAAGTGCAGCCAATTATGGCTGAATGTATAGAGAAGAGGAGAAGGAATGGAGTCAGGTCGATCAATAGATAAGAGAATGTCCGCTCCAGCCTTTCATTTTAAATGTTAACCATGCAAACAAATACCCTGTAACACAGATAAACTGTTTTATTTTGCACACTCATGCACAATTACACATCATTCAGTAAGCACATTAAAATCAAAGCTTCAGTCTTTTGCTTGTGGTATTATTACAGTGAGACATTGCTTTGCATATGCATACAAGCACACAACACAACACACACACACACACACACACAGAGGCAAGCTTTCCAAACCAAAACCTTGTGCTGTCTTTCCTGTGATGTGCATATACAAAAGCTCCAATCATTTCCAGACTCTCGTACGAACCCAGTCGGACCCCTGTAAGCCATTTACGCGCTCAGCAGGGGCCTGAAGGTAGTCATTCCCTATTCCAGTGGCATTTGTGACTCCAATCATTTTTCACTTGTATCGTTTTTGTGTAATTCAGAGAAGAAATAAGGAATTTAGAGTAGGTCTTTTAAGTCCATCATCTCTGGCCTTCAACTCGGCAGTGTTCTGTCGAGGTGTCACCGCCGTGTAAATGCACTGAAGTGGACTGTGACGTTGGAATTACGTCATAGCTGTCCTCAGCCTTCACTGAGCATTACCAGGAGTGTGTCATGTTAACCAGCCTTGTTGTAAGGTCCTCTGTCCTCAACGTGCTCGCCTTGTTGACAATCATATACTGTAGCCACAGCCTTCCCTTTAATCTCCCGGCCCTTTATGTGAAGTGATATTCCCTGGGAAATAAGAGCTAAAAAGCTTTTCTAAACCGAAAAATGTCATCTAGGGGCGGAAAATTATTTTCAGATTTTTCTATCTCCTCAGCCAAAGAAAACCAATTTCGTTTTTATTGTCATATTTCCAGCAAATGAATTGAGGGGTTTTTTTCTACAGTGCTGAAAAAGTTTTAATCCTTATTGCTGCAGGCAGAAAAATAATTGAGTCAGAGTGGTCCACACACGTGCACATTCAAAGTTAAAGACACACACAAGCTTTTCGACATATACACATACACACATGCGTACCAAGCAAACAAAGGCATGCAATAAATTAACACACATAATGATCCTTTTAATAGGCCACAATTGTTTTTTTTTTTAATTAATCAGTTAGGCTCTGAAATGTCAGGAAATAGTTAAAGGAGAAGTTCTGTGTTTTGCACATTAAGCCTTTGATAAGGATATGTACGATCATATACAATGTTCTACAGCATTATTATGACAAACGATGTAATATTGAGAGCGGGAGCACGTTGCTGACATCACTGCTGGCTGAGAACTGCGGAAAACAACAGAGGAGCGTGTGCACTTAGCTAATCTGTCGAAAAACACAATAAAAGCTGTTATAGCTATTGTACTTCATGTTTTAGTGTCGGTACATGAGAGGACACCACAACGCATTTGGCAAGTTTCTTGTCTTTTAAAACTAGCATTTATTGTGTTTTTCAATGGTTTAGCTCAGTGAACATGCTTCCTTAATGTTTTCAGCCATTTTCAGCCAATGGTGACATCAGCAACAAGCTCTTTTTCTCAGGACTGCGCCATTCATCATAATAATGCTGAAGAACATTGTGTGCCGTTGTAATTATCCTAACTATAAGGCTTAATTAAAAAAGCACTTCTCCTTTAAGAAGTCTAACACATCATTTACCTCATTTGTTTTGTGACCATAATTTGGTATTATACATAGAGTATGCCAATGAGAAGTGATTTTTCACCAACTACTAAAAATGTACATGGAGGGTTTTCTTGAGATAAACAAAGAAAAATGCATGGCATCAAATAAGTCAGGAGGTCAGCCTGTCAGGTGTGTAGCTAGTTGTGAGAAATAGCTTTTAAAAATGCATTTGAACCACTATGCATGGACTATCATGTAACCTTTTAGACTTCTGTAATTGTAGACTTACACAAAAAAATAAATTAATAGTAAATTAATGTTTTGCATAGACATAGTGAGCTCAGAGAGCAGGGCACCAACATGGTCTCTAGACATCAACAATGCCATGGACTTAGTAATGTTTGTGTGCAGATGTGAATAATAATCCTCGGCTGACTGTGTCGCTGAGGGAAATCAAGCTGAACAGCACCCAGCAGGGACCCTTCCATTCCATTAGCTAAAGTACAGGTGGATCAGCCCGTCCTGCCTGAGTCCCACTGTCACATCCAAAGAGGCAATTGTGTGCAAAACTATGTTTGCTAGCATGTGTATGTGTGTGTTTACATGCTTGCGATACCTGTGTGGTGTGAACACTGACACTTATGGTCACGCTATGCTGCCTGCATACGCCTTTCTGATATGCAGCCATTAATCATTGAGCAAGCCCTATAAATACCTTCTAAAGGGATTTCTCTTGTGTGAGAGTGTGTGGCTGTAATCAAGTAAAAGGCCTTTGGTCTTCTCTCTTTGTCCTCTTTCTTCCTTTGTTGCAGAGGAGAAATGGAGGCTGTTATTGAAGCTTTCACCTGTATGTGTCCTTGCTTGGTCTCTCTGACACTCCCTGAGATGTGAAGAAAAATACTTTGATTGAAGGCGACAGCTGCCAATAGTCATGGATTTTTGTTTCCTCCTGTCTTTGTAGATGTGTCTTTTTGTACATGTGCATATATTTTAGTGTGTGTGTGCGTGTGTTTGTGTTTGCAGGCATGTCTTCTTGCACTCAACCGTATGCTTGCATGGGGTTGGCCCATCTGTCAGCAAGGTTTCAGTCAATTAAGATCATACCCAAATCACCTCAAGCTTACTCTCATCTCTCATTTAGCCTGATGGACATCCGCTCTGGGAACCTTGGTGTGGGGGGGGAGCACGTCCTGCTCTGTCTGTCCTTCTCACTCACTTTCTCTGTTTGTTTGAACGTGCATGACCATACGTGCCTGTTCCCAACGGCTTGAAGGGCGCCGAGTGGAGAATCTTATTGTCTCTTCATTAAAATAAATAGAGTATTTCAATATCTACTCTCAGCGTAGCATCATCAATGATGGATATCAAATTTGAGTGGATATCAAATTATTGCAGTTGAGTCTGATTGGTACCACCCAGTGTCATTAATGCAGGGTTTGCCTATACCCCTCAGCTCATGTTCCATGACTGTATGGCACAGTGTTTAACGAGCTGTGGGCGTAATTACACAAAGATGATTAGACAGAGAATAGGTCGGCTGTACATCTTCTGAAATGCTGGCAGTAAAGCAGCCTGGAACAACCAGCATTGAACCTCAATCAAAATGTATCTGTCTTAAGCTTGACATTTCACAGATGTAACAGCATAAAAGAAACGGGTCATTTTAATTTCCCAACATAAACTTGTTTTCCAGATTGAGCAGAAATTCCTTTGTTATATGTTGTTCTCATAAGCAGAGTGAATGTTCCCTTCTGGCAAAGTTTTGACAAAGATAAAGATCAGCTGTAAAAGGATTGCTTAATGTTCTAGGAAATATGCTCATACACCTTATTGCTGAGAATTATATCAGAGGATGGAAACCATTCATGTCTATCTGTAACATGTATAAAGTTTCAGCCATAATATGGCTTACTGTAGCGTAAAAGCAGGAAGCAGAAAATGCCAACTAGCGTGGCTTTACTTAGTCATTTTTTGACATGTTGATTTATGTACAGTTTAGAGATGTGAATATGAAGATACCTACCTATATAGGAAGACATTTACCTTTGGACAGAGCTGTGAAAGCTGTTCCTCCATAAAGTATGCCACTCATCTGCTAGCTCCAACTTTGTATTATGCGATCGGCATTGAACTTCTCATCTAACTCTTAGAGTGAAAGAGAATAAGCATATTTCCCACAATGTCAGACAATTCCTGTAAGTTCTTTTGGGAAAATGGGCTCCCAGTTGCTGTATCCTAACTGTCACCTGTTCTAGATTACCTCGTCTGACAACAGAAATCAGAAAATCCCCTTCAGTCTTTTCACAGCAACCTCAGTGTGTCATCCCGCCCATATCAGAGATAGCACAAAGCAGAACAATAGCTGCAGGCTGATCTGACATCAGCATAATTCATAAAGCTCTGCAGGCATATCAGTGTCAGGCATATGCCATTGCTGTTTAATTACTACAAAGAGATAATCCACAGGTAATTACTCCTTTTTATTAATTTCCATTTTTAATGTCCCCATATCCATTCATTCACTGTGTCGTGGCTGCTGAGGGGCTGCAGTGGAATGCTTTATGTAGTTTGGGAGGAATAATTTTCCTCACTGCTTGGAGAGGAGCCATTTGACTGATGTAAATAATATGGTAATTTGGCAAAATTTCAGGCACCAATATATTCTATATCCAGCTACAATGTTGTTGGCTCTTTGCCTCAAGCAATTATGTGAAAAGCACTACATACAGGCACGTCTTAGTTCCAAATAATAAGCCCCGTAGTGTATCCCTTTGGTTCTTTTTCTTCCTTTACTTTCTAATGTTTCAGTCTGTGCGTTGTATTTTAAAAGACATCTGTCCAACTGTGTCACACTACCAGCTAGTGTGAAGTGATTTCAGAGGGCTGGAACTTCTCACTAATTAGTAGGGGACCATAGTCATTCGGTATGTCTTTACAAAGGTTGTTTTTTTTGTCAGGTTACATAGAGAAAAGAGTAACGTATGTATTGATAAAGACAGACATGGGTGTTGACCGGTGTAAGACTGAGTAAAGTGAAGGAACGAGAACAACCAAGTAATGTACAGAGAGAAAAAATGTTGAGGAGAAACTGGGGAGGGCCAGGATCATTACGTTTCACCACAGAGTCCCTTCCTCGGACATCATTCTCCCTCTTCCAATTAAGCCCTCTAAAAACAGATCTGTGCAGGCAGGAGGGAGGCACTCAGTTAAGACCCTGAATGTCTCCCAGTGGTCCAGTTTCCCCTGATAAGCAGTGGATCAGGGCAACTGCATCTACGCTGTGTCTGCGAGGCTGGGACCTTCTTTTGTCAAGTTGTGGAAGCTCCAGCTGTTTTGTTGCTATATGGAGCTGAGGACGCATCCTTTACCAGAATAAAATGAGCTCGCCTCGAGAGAACACAGGTTTTCTGGATTTATAGCAGGTACTTTCAGCCAAAGCCAAGCACTTCTCTGATGTAATCAGGCCTCACATCACAAGAGACACAGCTCTTTGGGACCTTTACATGCTCATACATACAGTGCACATAAGATATGCAGAGACACCTATTTGCCTCAGGTGCTCTGCAGGCATAAGTGCAAACCGCTCAGTTTATTGCCTCCATCCTCTTCCTCCAATTAGGGAGGAACATAAAATTCTACATAACATACACAGATAACTACAAAACATTTGTGTCTACAACATATAAAATTATACATCGCAAACATCACCTACACACTGGCCATGTATTTTTTTTATCCAAAACATGGAACATTTCCTTGCCTTGCATCATTAGAAACTCTGTAAAGGTGTGGAGGAAACTCAAGCATGACGTGGCTTTTTGTTGATGACTCATCCCAACCAATTTTTTTCCTTCATCTCTGAGCTGCTCCCAGAAATCCATCGGTCTGCATTCATGTGATGTCCTAATCATCAACTCTTAGCCGGGTATCTGAAACTTTCTTTCATTGTCCCGAAACCTCAAAATGAATTCTAATGCACTTGGATTTGATCGGCGGTGATACAGTTGATTTGAGTTTCCTCACTGTGCTGAGCTGCACTGGCTGAATAATGGGAGTGTGTATGTGTGTGTGTGTGTGTGTGTGTATGTGTGTGTGTGAGAGAGAGAAAGAGAAGGTGCGTGTGTGTGTGTGTGTGTGTGTGGAGACAGTAAGATTGTTGCTAGGATGCACGTCTCTCTCCAGAGGAAATGAAATCGGGATGACGGCACAGCAGCAATCAATTAATCCTCCATGAAGTCAGGACATAGTTATACTCACATGCACACATACACTTTACAGCACACACATCCACATACTGTATGCAGCCGTAATATAGCACCATTTCAGACTGGTCTTTGTGCAAAAGGCTAACTAAGAGTTGATACAAGCATTTAGGGGTTTCTATTAATACCTGACCTTTACGACTTATGCTGTATCTCTGCTGTGTGCGTGTCTGTGTGTGTGTGCATGTGTGTGTGTTCATTCATATACAGGAGTATCATCGGGCTACAAAACCTGCATATATCAAACGCTGGACTGCAGGAGTGAACACCCACACAGTAACACAATTAGAGCTGAGTTTATGCAGTAAGTTATTGGCCTTATTGAACCACAAAACAGAATGAATCTAAAAGCCAGACAGCTCTAGTGGCTTATGAATAATGATTTCTCAGCTAGGTAATTTGATTTATCATTGTACACTTTTTCGCTAGAGTCTTCTTTTTTCTTCACTGGTGAATTGATTCCCAAGCTTGAGAGACAGCAGGATGATAGTACTCTGGGGTTTACTTAAGCAGTTTTTTTTTCTTTTCTTTATTAACAACTATCTAAGAGAGGGAGATTGAAAGAGGCTCTATGGGGGAGCCTTTCTAAACATAAGACAGGATCCATCAATATCTCAGCAGCACTAATTATTTTCATAGCAAGTGATGTGATGGCACCAGACTTTGTCTCCTTTACTTCTCAGTCCCTCTGTGCTTCATCCCATTTAATACCTTACCCGCAGTGCATTACATTAACTCTGTAGCCATTTCTCTTCATCAGTGGATCAACTCTAAAGGTCTTTTGTCTGCGTGAAACATCAAGCTGGCCAGTGATCTAACACAGAGACAGAAAAGGAAGGAGTTAAACTCAGAGGTAGTTTTGGTGGAATATTGTTGAAGCCCTGGTTGCTGTCTTTTAGGGTTTATGACAGCCAGGGAAACCTTGTCAAAGAAGTAGGATGTAATTCTTTTGACAGACACAATACATCCAAAGAACAAGGGCTTTGTATTCATACGCAAAGGAGAACAGAAGCCTGCGTTGTGTATTTTGGGACTGATTCCATGGAGGTGTATGTATACATTGGCAGAGAGCATAAGATAAACAGTGAATATAAGACGTGCGTGTTCACCAGCATATCCTCCCAAGAGTATGGTTCCCTTTATACATGACAGAAATATCAAAGGCCTGTTTGATCTCACCACCGGCTTTTCACCCTCCGAAACAAATCGACACGGTTCAGAGCTTTTTTTTCTTTTTTTTCCTGAATGGCTGCTTGTTGGAGTTTTGATGATGAAATGTTGCAGTCTGTTCAATCCCTCATGCTCTGAATTTCTCAGCTCCTCCCTTTGGTGCTCCTCATTTTACCAGTTCTCTCTCTCTCTCTTAACTCTGGCTCACGTCTTTGTGGTTCAAGATCTCACCTTGCATGGGTATGCTTCTATATGGAAAGAGGAGGGAAGAGCACGTTTAAAAAAGAGAAAAGTGACTGCAGAGTGAAATAGAGGGCAATATGCTGGTTTAGTTAGATCTAAATGGCTGCCATCACACCCCTGTCCAATCGTACTGCCTCACACTCCCACTGTCAGCTCTTAACCATTCCAGCTGGTCAAAGTTATTCTCAGTGTGCTTTAATGTCCACCAATTAGGCCCAGGCTCATTTTGGACTGAGCACATCTGATTATTTGTCATATGTCCCATCAGAGCTGTTGCTGGACTCGTAACAGCCACTTAATTGGCTAGGAGACAGAATACTGGGTCTGTATGGGTGCTTAGGCTGGCTACTGACTGATGATGATGGCTAGTGTGGGACTGAGAAAGCCTATCAGTGGGGTAATGGAGACGGAATGGATAGTGTCCTGCAAATGTCTTTTTTCATTTAGCCAACACAAGCACTCGCATCTAGACTGGAGGTGCCTGTTAGAGGTGTGAAATGTACACGGCAGTGTCTGAGCTTTGTGATGAACTTGAACATGGCTGCTGTAGTGTGCTGAATGGAACTGGGGTGTCAGTATATTTGTGGAGCGTATGATTTAAAAAAAAAAAAAATCTTGTAATCTGGGATATCCGTTTAAATATCTTGTTGACTGATCCTTCTCTGCTATAGCAAACCTATCAGCAAGGAACTCAGAGTTACTCTGTGGAGTCGTCTTGTAAACAAACAGTTGTGTTGATTATGTTTCTCATAAAAATGCAATATGTGCTCTTTGGGGATCTAACAAATATGTTGAATGCATTTTCTTTCTTATAAATCATTTACATAACTGTTATTTTTTGTATATTTCCCCTGTTTAAACTTGCATTGTTTCAGATTCAAGTTGTTTAAACAGTTAGTGTGATGATGTTCTGTGTTTTTGTTGATGTCAACAAATCCTGTGAAAAGACCAAAACCAACAATGTACTTAAGAGCTTAATAAAGATTTTTCCTCCGTGCGAGAGACATCCACTGTTGCCAATATACTATCAAAAACACGCCATGAGCTACACTGTGTCACTGTGGGGTATTTTTGCTAATTATGTTGAAAATGAGCATTCCTATTGAGGTCAATCCAACACGGTGCTATAGATTCGTAGTAGTTGTTTAAGTTTTGATTTGTAAAGTGCTCCACTGTCTCAGAAAAATATTGAGCTTTTTACGTGGATCAAAGTAAATCCTGTTTTTAAAAGATTAAAGCAATGAGAAATGTGTCCCTGGCTGTGGTCTTTTATGGATTTTTTTTTAAAATAACAGCATCATTGAATATTACTTTTTTTTTTTTAAATCAGCCATCAAATATTATGTTTCTGAGCTTATGTTTACTAACTACTGACTGGAGAAATATCAAGAAATTATTAGCAAAGTTCTTTTTTAATCAATCTGCACTTTAAGAACATTGTCTTCTTCTCATTTGCATATTTTGCTAAATCTTCTTCTGGAATCAGCAACAGTCTGTTTTGTGCCGCCCATTTGCTTACATATGCATCCTCATGTGCATGAGCAAAGTATGAAATGCTAATTAAAATGAGAACACAGCAGACCTCCTCATTGGTCAACAGTGGACAGTTGTTGATGCTTTGCGTGTACATATATGTGCATGAATGTGATCTGCAATGCTGGAGAAGGAGATAAGTGCTCAGCAAACTTTCCCTGGGTAAATAATGGTTTCGAATAAACAGAGTCAGTGTTTTGTCGATTTGGACAGATGGACAACACCTCAGCAGATAAGACAGCGAAATGCAAACAGATAAACAGTCAGGCTGATAAGACCCATTGGATCAAGCTGTGAATAACTAGATTTGGCTCAGCAGACAAGTGGCAGGAGCAGAGGAAGTGGAAGGAAGAACTGATATGGTGAGGAAATAGAGGAAAACAGAGGGGGGCTTGGCTGTTTCCAGAGATGAAAAAGTAGCCAATATGTCCCTGACTGCAGGTTGTAAGATGACAGGATGAAAGTTTGAAAAAGGAGGAGCGCAATGAAGGAGAACAAGGGGTCATAACTGCTACAGCTTGTACAAAGTCAAACTTAATGTCTTAATTTCACACCTCGCTCCCATGTCCACTCTCTGCTCTTCGGCTTCTTCATTTTACAAGCCCCATTTATTAAGGAACATATCCAGACACTAGCACACTGTATTCGCTCTTATTTGACTAAAAGCCACTGTTACTTCCTCTATTTTATCCTCCTAATTTGGAGAATCCAGCTTCCACTGACCGCGGTACCTGTTTGTGCTCAAGCTAGAGGATATGAAAGCATTTCTCAAGCTGTGACCAGCCAACAGCAGTCCCAAGTAGGCCCGACTGATATGGGACTTTTGGATTGCAGATGAGTAGATGAGTCGGAAATATATATATTTAACAAATTTTATTCCAAAAAGGTAAAAGTAAAGGTGCTTTATTGGTCACATATACACAACGTGCAGTGAAATATGTCTTCTGCATTTAACCCATCCCTGAGGAGCAGTGCACTCAACTGACTGCCTTCTTTTATTTATTTTTTTTTTTAGATGATTCAGCCCACTGCTGAATAAACTACATAATTACACCATTTTAAATCACTAGTCCAAGTCTTTTATTTGGCCTTAAAAAACTGCTTTAATATCGGTGCATATCGTAGAACATATTCGCTGATACCGATGTGTATATTCTGCTGTAGGCCGATATCAGCCAATATTATCAGTAAACTGATATATTGGTCAGACTCTAGTCAGAAGCCCAGCAATGATGAAGGAAATGAGAACAGGCGCAGGAGTGGAAAATGCTTTTCCCCTGTTCTGTTCATGCACCTTAACAATGGATGGATGTGCAAGCTATAGCCTAGAAATCTTGCATTTTTAGAACAGCAATATTTGGACGTTTCTGTAAAACACTTGACAGTACACCATGCAACTGCACACATGACTAATTATGACTATTTGTATTTTTATACCATGACAGTTTTATAGTTACATAACATTCTGAGAGCCAAGAATGGATATTGGATATTTTTTATTTTTACATTTGTTACGTCTTCTGTATGTAAAGCCTTTCGGAGGACTGGAACCATTTAGAGAAAAATGAACACATACCTGATGCAGTGGGCTGCTATCAAGATGCCTGGAAACTTTTCTGGCTTTTGCACTTGGTGAGCAATTGTCATTCACCGTCTGAGGTTGTGGTATGGAGTTAACAAATCATTATGGCCTCTCTCTAGGAAAACTCAAAGGTGTTGTAGGGCTGTGATAAAGTTTTTGATATTATGCGACCACTTACAGCTGTTGACAGCTCAGATTTATTTAGTATGTGGATCTTTGAATAGATATTCTTCACCACAAAGAGAAAAAAAACACTTTCCATCTTGCTCTGTGCTAATACAAAGCAAATGCACTTTGCAAATTAGTGTGAGCTGAAGCTAGTTACCATTTGTTGCAGTCTGACACTTCCTGTGCTTTAACCTTTAGTCATTTTGAAACTGATTATTGCATTATCTCCTGGTATCTTGAGCTGGATATTGAGTTTTCTGGTTAGCTTTGGTGGGGGTTTCTACCCTAATACAGGAACTGTCGGAAGACTATTTAGATTTGTGTGTGTGCCTTTAATGGAGACTCGCAGAGAGACACAAATGGAGTAAAGGAAAGCTGTCTGAGTAATACTGAAGTCACTCTTCTGGAACTAAAAACTAAAAAGGTCAGCTTGTCTGTCTGAGAGAAGCATTCCTTGGGGCTCTGCAGCTTGATATTCTGCCCACCTCGTTTTCCCCTCCTGCTTTTACCACCTGCAGTTTCCCTCTGTTTTCCGTCCCTCCCAGACAAGAACGGGCAGTTGATCCAGGGTGGAGACACCTGTGCCAGCCTCATTTAACAGTTAAAGGGGGATTTTTGGTGAACTGGCATAATACAAGCAGGTTATCTGCACACATGCACAGCAACATGTCTTTTCCTCTTTTGTCTTTACGCTGTCTCCTTTTCTCTCCCCAGGGAGAATAACCTCTCAGGCATACAGCACACTAAATGCTACATATCTCTTTTTATTTCTTCTCCCATCCACTTGCTCTCTCTCCCTCTTTCCCCCCCTCTGTTCACTGGTGATGTCATTGATGCAGAGATAAATATGTTGCTTTAAAGACCGGCCCACTGCTAAGGACAGTCCGCAGTGCAGAGAGACAGAGGGAGGCTTTGCAGGATGAAACAGTGCAAGCTTAGTTTTAACCAAGCTGCGCTCTAATGGCGCATACTCGCCGTGATGCATGACAGACAAGTGGAGAGTGGGTGAGTGGCAGAGAGAGAAGCAGGGGTGGGGGGTGGGGGGGATAACGTTCTGTTCATGTTTTAAATAAGCCTCACTGCTCGGTCACAAATCACTGGGCTAAGCCTTACTGAAATCAACAGAAGGGATCCTGTGGTAGAGATTTAAATAATGATCTACAGCATTTACACACACACACACATACATGCACACGCTCACACTCAAGTATTAGCAAGACCACGCCCCTTCCACGTGCACATGGGCAATTATAAACTTGGTTATAAACACAGAGAAAGAGCCGACTGGGTCATGGCGCGTGCAGATGTCTTGCAGTAGAGGTGATTTATGACCAGCCAGCTCATCCCTGGATGAATTCTCCCATGAATCACTGCACCTGCAGTGGTGATGGCAGACAGGGCTGTGTCACTAGCTTCTTCTTTTGTTTGGCCTTATATGACTTTGTTAGGTGGGACTGGTTTCTTTGTGCTCTGTTTACGTCTCCTCACCAAATTAAAAAAATCTTTTAATTTTTTTTTTTACCTGAAATGTTTCAGTCATGTCTACCTGACCTACAGCAGACTGATGATGAAGATTAGACTGGCTACAACAAAAAACAGTTAGGCAGCTCTGGCAATAGTCCTCCTCATCTTCCATTACACTTCTGTCTGAGAATTCTGCCACTCCCATTAGCTTTAACTACTCGGGATCACTCTCTGGCCTATTTCTCCTTATTGGTTTAGGAGCTTGTTTCTTCCTCAGTTTCAGCAGCGCACATGAGGAATTTGAAACATAGTCATACAACAACACTCCAGCAGCGTCTAGATCGACTATTTAATTCTCTGATGTTGGTGGGATTGTATATGATCCCAAAATACTTTGTTTACAAAACATTAATAACTTTTGATAGAAGAAAGATAGCAACTTACATTTTTTGTTTTTGTTTTTTGCCGAAAGCTAACAGCTGCCCATTTAGATGAGACCTTGATCATCGTCGTATCCCTCTCACAGGCTGAGTTACATCGTTGACTTTATGCAGTCTTCATAATGTAAATACAGTACGTAAAATCCAACAGTGAAGGTCCTCGGTAATTATTTAATCCATTTTCTGTATCAAAAACAGCTAGCGGAAATGCACAGAAATAAAGTGCGTCTACTACTTCCGCTTCCTGCCTACCAAAATAAAAGAAAAAACGTTTTTTAATATCTACTGTAGTCTATTTTTATCTTTATATTTTTGAATAAATTCTTTTCATTCCATCTCTGTTTTGTTTGTCTTTTGTCTTACTGGTCATATTACTATTTATTCATTCAAATGACACTCATTTATTACGAAGAAATTCTAATAACCCAGCTTGTCCAGAAAAACATAAAGTTTATTAGCCTATATGATTATGCATTACAATTTTGAGGTTTTACATGCATTTTCACACAAAAACCTAAGAAAACAAGTGGCAAATTTTCTAAATATAAATGTAAAAAGTTTGCTGTATGTGTTTTTGAGTTGATTTCTTGTTCTAACCTAAAAAGAACACTTGAAAAAGCATTTTTCTGTTGTCAAAAATATTCAACCGTATTTTATTGTATTTTTTTTTTGTAAGAAATTCTTTTACTTCCATTATCGCTTTGTTTTTTCTCTTGTCTTACTAGTAATATTACTATGTACACCTTCAAGTTACACTCCTGCTCCCAACATATTCTGATAGCCCAGCTTGTCCTGAAAAAATAAAGTATATTTTATGATTATGCGTCACAGGGTTGAGGTTTTACATGCATTTTTGCACAAAAAGACCTCCATGGCAACAACTGCATACTACCATAAGAACGGCATTTGCATTTTTTAGCACTTTTTTTTTTTTTTTAAATTTCACATTTCACAACAGTTTTGAAGTCCTTATTCGAAAATGTGTTAAAACTAGTGTAATTTGATTTGGAATCAGATGCCAACCAGAGTATGTCTCTTGTGTACATTTCATGCTGTAATTTAAAATTTCTTTACAGACGTTTTGTTTTGTTGACCTATTTACAATCACATCCACAGTGGTTTGCACATGCACCCTGCAGTTTACTTCCAGTACATATTTGATTCTACAATTACATAAAGTACTAATCTGAATCTAAAAATAACAGAGTGTGGTAAATAAACAAGTCACAACAAGAACACACGACCATTTGATGTTGTTGAAAAGTTTATCTGATGACTTTAGGCAGAAGCAGGCTAGCATTTCCCATTGACTACCAGTATTTGAGCTAAGCTAATTAGTGGTGGGTGAGCTCTGGCCGTCTGTTCCTAGTTACTGCATGCACAGTCAAAAGAATGATATCTATCTTCTTGTCTGGAACTCAGGAAGGAGGCAAGTAACAAAAAGAAAAAATGAGTCATTCAGAAGTGTGTTGTTCGTTCTTCCCCATAACTGGTGGTAGGAAGCAGGACTGACGAAGAGTGCATCAAAGGGACAAAACAGCAACACATGTTTATACGATTAAAAAAAACGAAAGCAAAAACAAGTTAATTGCGGTTAAAGTGTTACCGCTGACAGGCCTAATATTTACCACAGGTATAAAAAAAATTCACACAAACATGCATGAGTCTTTTTTGTAGTGAGAGGCTGCAGTAGAGAGGGACTCTGGAGGGAAAAAGATGGGAAGGGTTGTGATGTTTGTGTT
>JAPZDX010000023.1:17601359-17616920 GCA_029783625.1 Naso annulatus | reverse complement strand
TGTGGTTTATGAAAATATCTGAAGAAACTGTTATTGTCTAATAACTCTACATACAATTCTGGCTGTATTATAATAACCCACTTTACAGCAGGCTGCCGCAGCTACAGCCACGACTAGTGTACCAGCACACGATCCAGAGCTTGAATCTGTCCTCAGCCCCACAGGACGCCTCTCCAGACCGGCCTAATTGAACAGATTTCAAACCTTCCCTTCTTTGCCTTTAATTAGCATTAGTGTGCCTCGGACTAAATGGGTCTGGACTGGGTGTTGGCCCTCAACTCTTGCAGGTGATTAAGATCTCCTTCCACAGCGGTGACTCTGGTCATAACTTCATTAATGACTTGGCTGACTTTTCCCAACTCTGCTGGTTCCAGTCGCTCCCCAAGGACATTTTGTCTGAATTTAGCTTCCCTGCAGCGTGAATGTCTGTTTCTTACAGATTTCTCAGCTGCCGACTCTTGCAGAAAATGCCTCTGCTCTTTTCATTTTGTTGGCTATATGTATTCAGATGCATCCACACCATATTGGTTTTGATTACTCATGCTTGTCATCATGATCACCCTCTTACGTGTAACTGCAGTCTTGGAAACCATCATTTTCATCAGCACAAGCATGGCCGTAATCACTCTGATTTCTGTCGTGATTGTCAACATTATCATTAGCAGCTTTTTTCATCTGCCTCAACTTCTTTGTCACTGTAATACTTTTTCTCCTCCTCCTCTGTTATACTTTGCCTCCCCCTTCATCACTCTTACCTCTGTTTGTTCTCCACCCTCTTTTTCTTTATGCTTATGGTTGTATGTACATATTCTGCTTTTTTTTTTTTTTTGTAATTTCACGTTTGGATTTAAGATTTCTTGATTAATGCATAGCTGCGTGAAATGCTAAATCTCTTTAGTCCTTATAAACTGAGATAGTTTAGATACATTTTGTAGGTCTCTCCTCAGTGGGCGACAAGCTGTACTCTGCACGTGCTGTACCGCAGACTGGAAGCCGACGTGCTTCCCATTCAGATGGCTATAATAGCTGTGTCGGCTTGTATATATACATTGGACAAGATGCTGCTCTCACAATTCATTTCACACTTTGTTAGCGAGTGAAATTGTTGGCTGATTATACAGTATGGAAGGGAAGATCAATATATTACAGCTTGGTATTAGTGGTGCAATCCAATACATGAGCTGGGGTTCGACTGATTGTGTAAAGACAATTATAGAAAACATGATACCAGGTAGCATGGTTATGCATCGCAGCACATGAACACATATCAAACTCGAAATGTACACGTGCCGGCGTTGGCAAACACGCATGCACACTGTTGCCTTGAAGATGAAGAACACCCAGAAATTCAAACACACACACACACACACAAACACACACACACTCCTCTTTGTTCCGCTCCTCTTCACTCAGTCACTCAGTGATTTGAATGGAGTAAATCATGATTGTGTTTAGGAAGGAGATTGATGGCTGCTCTCAATGGTTTGGGCCACCCTTTTATTTAGAGCGACAGGTCAGTCAACTAGTTAAGGATCCGACCTCTATTGTGGCCGTTTGACATCTCTATTCATCATCGCACAGTCTGCATCCTGCTGCTGCTGCTGCTGAGGTCTCAAGGCACAGGCTGCTGTGTGTGGCACTTTGTATACATGTTGCAGAAACTGTGGAGAAAAAGGGGTTCTCCTAGGGTTGGCAGTATATTACAAAATGTAGTATGACATACACTTGATATTTTGATTTATCTCCTTTCATTGCAATATCTCTGGGTGTACTGGGTCATTAAGGGAAATGTTGTTGGACTGGTTTCCGGTAATATTGGATTTTCATATCATTTTCTGAGTCGGTGTGTTAAGATGTCTTTTATTATTCAGGTATTTAACTCTTATGATCTGTTAGGGATGCTGGAGAGCCATACTGGGTCTCCTTAATGGCTCTGAAAGATACCTAACATTGTTTATCACCTTATTATTTTCTTACTTGATTTAGAAAAGGGTTGTTTGCGTCATTTGCCCCACCTAATCCCAAATAAGTCCATTTGGTTTATATATTTCCTTGTTTTTCACACTAACATTGCTTTATATTGCCATATTTTTATCGCCTTCATAAAATGTGTAAACACAGTCTGTAGCAGATTTACCATTTCAGTGCTTTTCTACACAGTGGGTATTTTAACTGAGGTCAAAAGAAAACAAGTATGAAATGGAGAGACAATGGCATTGACATAAATAAAGATGGATGGAGCAGCTGTAATTTCTCCCACGGTTAAAAAAAAAACAAAACAGCACTGCCATCTTGAGCTGGTAACATTTTGAGTCTTTGTGGTAATGACCAATATGGAGGTCAACCAACTCAATCACAGCTTAGGGTTAGCAGTTAATTGTGATGTTTCACCCCGGTTTAGCAACGAATAACTCATTTAAACCAAACTTGTAAGAAAAAACAGCATTTAAACAAAAAACACCAGCAGGATAAGAACTACACAAGATCATCGAAACCATCATTTGGGAAAATGTATTTGATAGGTACTTTGAATATTTAGTTGCCCTGCTTCCCTGCTCACATGTCAGGACAGGATTTATGACCTATGCTGCAACCAGACACCAGGGGGCGATCAAGATGTTTTGGTTTCACTTTTGAGGAGCTGTCATTTTGTCTATCTTTCATTATGCCGATGTATTTCACACAAACAGTGTCTGTGGAAGTAGAGCCAACAAAACACAAAGGATCCCTTGCTGGATTTGCAAAAACTGACATTTCTGTTTGGTTATTTTCATACAAATTGTCATCCAGGAGATTATTACATTACAATATAGTCCACTGATACCACAGTATGTCACCACATATACTGTATTACATCCGTACCTCTCATTTCAATGTCCAAACTTCTCAAAGAAATGAGTTTGAGGCATAAATGAAATGTGTAATTTCTAGTTATCTTAAGCATGTAAGTTCAATAGGACCAAATTACTTCTTCAAACTGGCTTATAGGCGGCTCAGCCAGGTTTTCTAGTCTGTTACAGGAAATCCTCCATGGGCAAGACTTGACAAAAGAGACAGAGAAACCCACAATGTGTCTCAGACGGTAATCGGTTGGTGAATGTTTACAATTTTCCATTCACCCTTAAATAAAGCATCGCTTTCTTACAGTCTGACTCTTCTTGCCCTTAGGTATTAGAGAGTAAAGAGTCATTTAAGTGTTCAAGGGGACGCTCTTAAAAGGTCTGTGGTGAAGTACAGAAATTTCTTTCATGACAGGAAGAAATGCCACGATTGGTTCGTCTTTATCTGAAAAAGACATGACATGCTGAGAGACTTGGCTGTTGAGTCTGTTGTCTCTCATAACCAGGCATAACATTTCCCATCTGCAGGTCTGGCCTTGTACCACAGTCATGTTTCTGACGCTTCATTTTCTGTCGTCTGGTTCGGCCTGAGTCTTATTTCAAGGTGAGCTCTTCCCCTCGGCCCCCGAAAGGAGAGAGGGAGAGAGAAAAAGTGAGAGGAAGAATCCTCCAAGGTCACTTTCGGTGTCTCTCCGTTAGAGTTGGTGAGCTCCTGACAAGGCAGAGACAGTTTCAATTTCTCACCGTCCGTCAGGAGCTCCCTGTTTTTTTCTTAACGCCTGTGAGACAGATATAAGCAGAGGAAGATGTTGCCTGAATTTCAGTATTATCTGAGGGGCATTCTTTTCTCCGGCCTTATCTCTCTGTCAGAAATAGGCCTTCAGTGATTCCTGCCAGATAGCAGCTGCGGATGGACTGTTAGGCAGGCAGATAGAGCAAAGCTTTCCCAGATACTGTAGATCTAGACCGGCTGTTTTTCCACATGTTCCTGCCCCTCGGTGATTGGTAAATCCTATTGAATGGCGGTTTGACAGACACCGCGCCTCCGCTTCTTAGCAGAGTGTGAGGGGGGCTGCTTTCCGGTTCTGAGGTGCCTTCAGTGTTGCGCAGTGAACTTTCTCTGACCGCCTCTTCAATCAAAAGTACAGTAAAAGTCATCTTCTTCTTCCAGGTGCGATGAAGACATGGATCAGAGAGCTTTGATGTGACGTATCACGGACGTCTTCATCTGACCCCACTGACTTCCAGCTTGTTGCTGCTTTTATTGTTTTGCGAGACGATGCGCTGATGGGAAGGATGCCATGTCAAAACTGTTTTTAGAGGCTTTGACGCTAAAGGGAAATGGAAACTTCAAAGAAAGCAAACTGTGTGTGCGTGTTTGTGTGTATGTGTGCGTGTTTGCAACAGTGAGTTAAACTATATTGGCCTCCTGTTGACAAGTTAATGATAATTTAATTGCCTGGTGAGCATATGAACTTATAGCTCTTGTATTCTCTCCAAAACAAGGAAAGAAAAAGCCTCAAAAGTCGCTTATCTTCCTTAAAGGCATTCAGTTAACTCTAAAACGCCTCACTTTGCTTCACTATGACTGATTATTGTTTGGGGAATTGGGGAGGAGAAGCAGAAGGGAGGAGTGGAGGGGCTGATAAGAGAGCTGAAAGCAGCGGTGGGGAATGGCGTGGTAGCAATAGGCTGAACTCCCGCTGTCTCCTCTTTAGGGAGATCCCCACGAGTGCTGTCCCTACTGTAGTGTGAGGAGAGGCTCAGCCAGGGGTCTTTGAAGTACTGCTCTGTTATTACATGGATGAACTCATTTGTGCTGCTATTTCACAATCAACGCACCATGTCTGAAGACAGCTGCCATCCTTCAAACAACTACAAATCTATGCTGCGCCCAGCCGGCCGTGCAGAGCTGAGAAAGTTGCGAGATTCCCAGCAACATCTCCGGAGTTGACACAGCGCTTTACTTATCACTAAATGTTTGAAGATGCAGATCCAGTTCCTAATCACAACACTTGTTATACAAACGCTTTGGAGTACGTTTTATGCCTGCTGTGAATGAGATTGTTTTATCACTGACATTTAACTTGATCTCCATTTCTGAATATGTAAATTACCAGCTGTTGCGAGAGGAAACAGAATGCAACATGAAGATATCATGCCATGTTGGTGTTAACCCCTCTTCAGCTCTGACACTGCAGCTGCCATCTGCACACGCACGTGTTCGTGTCTGCTTTGTAGTTTTTATCCACCGAGAGCAATCCCCGTCTAAGGCAAAGTAAAAGGACATAAAAACAAATCACAACTTTAAATTTGACAATAAATCTGTTATTTTCTTAATTAATGTATTAATTGTTAAGTTTATTGAATGCCAGATTTTCTCATAGCCCAAGCGAGGTCTTTAATTTGCTTTTTTTCCCATCTGACCGAGGAATATTCAATTTAACATCATTTGTGACTGTTCATTCTCACATTAAGAAGCTGGCATTTTGTTTTTTTGCATTTTTATGAATACGCCAAAACAATCAAAACAACATATTAATAGATTTTTTTTCTACTGACTGATAACCAATAGTTTTAGATTTACTTAACCCATTTGCCAGGAATTAATGTTGACATTGTACATTTTCTGCAGGTCATAGATGTGTTAAAGCTTTAAATTACCTTTTTTTCTTAAAACTTTATGTTTTTTGTGTGAGGGTCTGCGTATGTTCAGTCACGAAACCACTAGTTTATGATTAGGAAAAAATAATCTTTTGTCCTAAAATTCCTGTTTTCTACAGTCTGCTTAAGTTTAGGCATAGACCAACACAAAAACTATTTTGTTAGTTTTAGAAAAGATCATATTTAGGTTAAAAATACTTGGTTTTATTGCCTGAAACTCAGCTGCTAAACACCTGGTTTGGGCTGCAAGAAAAACAGCTGGAAAACCTGCAGACATTTCCTTAGAAAGACCTGATTTTGTCAGCGGAACTGAATTATCTGCTAATGTCTTACAGTCGCCACAAAAATGACTGTAAAAACATCCTAACAGTTGTACACAGTTGGAACTGTTGATCTTGAAGTTGTCTGGTCTCCTGCCTGGCAGCCGTCTTGCCCAAAATTTAAAAATTCAGCTCACGTTGTCATATTGACAAGTGCTGTTGAGACATTGATATGTTACCTCAAGTGTACGAGTTGCACATATTTGTGACTTGCAAAACTTGAACTGTATTTGATTTGTGTTGCAATCTCGCTTTAGTGCAATTCACTTAAAATTAGCCCACTGTATTTTTTTTTTTTTTTTTTGTGGAGCTTAAAATGTTTTTGATGACAGGGTGCCAAGATGGATGATCGTGTTTATTTCGAGGCTCCAGTTTGTGGAGTTCTACTGGGTTGCATTAAAGGTCTTTTAAGTATTAGAAAACCGAAAGTATCAGCTGGAGAGGCAGGATGTCAGAGGAGCTGTGGGCCTATAATGCTGTAGATTGATGGAGAGATCGTGATCCAGCACTGCTGGAAAACCTTACAGCTCTGTTAATGTAACATGGAAGTCTCTGAGCAATATGTAATATTTGATGTGTAGGTGTTTGATGATCAGCTTGCCCTTTATGCTGTAGCTGATTTTACAGAGGAACATTATATTTTAGTACAATAAAAAGTGATATTTGTGTGTCCCTGTGGTTCTTACCTTTAATGGCACCTGCTCTCTTTGGCTACCTGCTGTCGGAGCTTCATAACTTTCCTTATCTGTGACACAATCTCAGCCCATAATGAACATTATTGGATCTATTGCAGGGATGTTGCACTGGATTGCATTTGATTGTGCAGGTGTGCCACTGAACTGAAAATGACAGCTATTGTTTTAAATATGAGAAGCCAAACAGGCCTAGCAAATTCAACAACAGGCTCCCTGCACAGCTTTTGTTATATTTGGTACAAAACAGGTCTGGAAATATTCTAAATTCAGAGCACCAGAAGTGTGTTTAATAATTCACCTATTTCCTCTCTCACTCAATCAATCTCTCTCTCTCTCCCTCTCTTTCTTCTCTGCGACTCGCAAGGTCAGCGGGTGCAGAAGGTTGGGCTTTAGTTGTGTTCTGTCGTCGTCACTTTCTCCTCGGAGCTGCAGGCTGCGACAGAGAGCCGGCCGGCAAACACAGAGCCTGTGCCAGCCGGGGAGCAGCAGCGGCGGCAGCAGCACGCTGTTTGTGCGCGTAGATCTAAGTTACAAGTCTTGTTTCTAGGTAATAACCAAGCAACAGAGGTCGGGTCGGAAGCGTGCGCAAGAACACGGTATAAGAGGACGCACTTTACTCAGAGCGTTTATTTTCCAGCTGACGTGGGAGCGAGAGAGGAGAGAGCGCATGCTGAACTGCTGCTTGGGCATCTTCCTGCGTGCCGGGGAGGAGAGGAAGGAAGCGGCGCCGACCAGCTGGGATTTTTAAGACATCTAGTCTATGTGTTATTTTTCTCTCACTTGAGACTCCCTTTGGCTCATCTGTGGACAGACTACACACTCAGAGCGATGACTGTACTGAATTACCCACCGGCTCTCTGCAATTTCTCCAGCGAAGCCAGCCCCACCAGCAGCAGCACCAGCACCAGCAGCAGCACCACCCGCCCTTAAAATAAAGCCGCTGTCAAACAAGTCAGCACCGTCACCGTTGTCTAACAGCTGGGATTGACACTTAACAATGTCTTGAGACGCGACGGGGAGGCTGCAAAGATGATGACAGTGAGTATCGCTCCTTTAAATCGCACTGATGTTGCGTCCAGGCCACTTTTAGCTCGTCTCCCGGGATGGGTTTGATAAACGCAGGCGGTGACTTCAGTTTTTTTTTTTTTACCGATAATTGTGGATGGAGTGGGGGTCAGTGTGGTCACAACTGGAGCGCGTGTCATCCTCCGTGTGATAGTGTGATATTGGGCGTTTCTGTCACCGCTGTTGCCGGGGGATATCAGCTTCCTTGTGGGACCTTTTTGGAAACATTACATCATATGAGTGGCCTGTGACAAATTAAAGAAGCGCACGCGTATTATCCAAATCTTTAGAATCCTAACAGTGTGTGGCTATATATTGACATCCCTACTTTAAATAAATGTTGCCAGATGTGTTAATGCAACTGTCACGCGTGCAGCGATGCCACTTGGAGTGCGCTCGATGCACGTAAAGACTGGGCGTATGCGATTATGTCCCCTCGCAAACCCAGAGCGACGGGCAGAGTTGTGAGGGGTAGGCACGTCTTTGACATAAATTAAACGCCCCCCTCGCCAAACACCCGCCCGGCTGCGGGGTGGGGATCGGTGCAGCTGTCAATTTGCATGTATTTTGTGGCCAAATCCAGCCTGTATGGTCTGCCTGCGCTACGGTTAATCCCACGGCGGATCAGCTTTACCGCTCCAGCCTCGCAGCCCCCCTTCTCTCTCTCTCTCTCTCTCTCTCTCTCTCTCTCTCATAAACAGACACTTTAAATGATTACATTGTTTTAATCGGGCTCATGTGACCATCATGTATTAACACGATATCTGGAAAGCAGCGCTGTGTGGAGGCTGCGCATATCGGGTTGCACTTCAAGAAACGGATCGGTGGCCGAGATTTGAGACGCGATCGCAGCTCGGATACTCCGTCTCTACTTAGTGGTCTTCCTACTTCGGAGAGGAAAAGCCACCCGGTTTCCTGAATCGGGTCATTGAAGCACTCTGAAGGGTGACAAAGCCATGATGTCGGGCTGGTTCACACACCTCGGGGACTGGTGACCGCGCAGTGATCCGGAGCGTTTGATGAGCTCGTCGGTAGGTTTTTTTCTCCGCTGTACTGACAAAATATTATATTGTTCCATAAAATAAACATCAATGCTTTATTTTAGAGCCAAAATATTTACTTTTACAAATTCGCATAATCGTGACCGGGGTCGTTTTGCTGTGAAACACCGGCTCCCAGCGATTTCAGAGTATTAGGCCATAAGTAGGTTGGTAATGTTGTGCGCCCCCCTTACAGCCCCCTTCCCTTCAGCTGTGAGCCTACAGGGGCTCCGGGAGGTTTTCATGTCAAGAACCATGAGATTGCTCGAAGTGATCTCTAGGAACTTGCAAATGGAATTTTATGTTATTGCTGCCTATTCTGAGGGATGACAAGCAAAACAGTAATCATATATTCTGGCACTGGTCTATTTCATTGAGGAGTAAAATAATACTGACATTTAACTCCCCCTCTGACACCCTGGAGGTCCTGACACCCTACTGACACTGCAATATGTTGCCAAAGCTTTTTCACTAACATTGTTTTTACTATCGAATGACACCATGCCATTATGTCAAGGTAAAATAAGGCTTTTGTTGGTCCCGATTGTGCAGCCAGTGTTATCTCTGCAGCAGCTTTGCTTCTATTCTCTTTGACCTATTATCATTTCATGGAGAAATGCAAGTTCCTCAGCACAAAGTGGCTTATGTCTCTACACTGCATCAGCAATTTGTGCTCCCAGTCTCCAAGATGCTGAGTCATATTGCTTTGCCCAACATAGATATTTTCTGCATTGTCCTTTGACGTCAACAGCCGGTGTCTGCACAGGTGTGGTCTGGTAGCCGTAACTCAAGAGAGCTTATCATCATTAGGAAAACACCATGTAAACCGCAGTCTCTCCCTTTTGTGGAAGAGGCAAAACTACTGTTCAGTCCTCACGGTCTAAACCAGTAATCAGCAATCTGCGTAATTAATTTCTTTTGCCAGAGCAACTCATAATGTGGATCACGTAGGAATGTGCCGTTAATTTCTCTTTGCCCTGAGAGAAATTTTGCTGCTCCTTGCTTTTCATTAACTTTTAAAAGTGGTGTGAGGCACTGCGATAATGCGCTCCTGTGGAGAAAAGACTGATAACGCCGCAAGAGGAGGCTCGGGTCAGGTGGAGATTTGTGGAGGGTTGTAAACAACACGGACGTTTTCATTAGCTGTGAACTAATCAGTCAGGCAGTGATTGGGGCTCTGCAGGAGCATCACAGTCAAGGTTAGACAACAACTGTGGACTCATCCGTCCGTGTCACAGATTGGCGTGTTGTGCATTGACATGTCAGTGTCACTCTGTGTTGTCCCCGTGGTGCTGTGCAGATGTAGCAGTGGGTGGTGGGATATTATTCTGACACATCCAGCCGCACGGACTCCGCCTTTGCTTTGTGCTTGCAAGTGTTGCACAAGCCCACACACGTATGTAAACACACCAGCACAGAGGAATGTATAATCAGCTGGAATAGGCGAGTAACACTGGGAGGCTTTGGAGCAGCACAGTTGTATAGCAGAAGGCTCGTCAACAAGTCCAAGGGAGACGGTGACGGCATAATTCTGTGCAGAAAGGAAGTGCCTGCGGGACAGGAAGTGCTTTGCGGTTGGCGGTCTCAAACCACAACACAAGTGTGACTAATCTAAGTCTACACACTTCCATAAATTCTCTTTTCATTATCCTCTTCTTCTTCCTCCTTCCCTCTCTTTCTCTTTTTCTCCCTGTACGAGGCCTACTCCATTAAACTCTTGTGTCTATTATTGTTTTTTTCTATGTATGTTTTCCTCAAGTCCACTCTTTTTCTCTGTTCCTTTGTCATTGCAGGATTACCGGGAGGATGGCATGGACCTGGGGAGTGATGCATCTAGTCGCTCCAGCTCAGAGTCCAACTCCAACAAGGTCACACCTTGTTCCCCTTCTCTCGACCTGGCCACTTTGGAGGACTACAAATCCTCCCCCTCTCTGGACCTGGTCACCTTAGAGGACTATGAGGAGGATGAGGACTACCAAGAGTATAAGAAGAAGGTGATAGAGGAGTGGGAGAGCGAGTATGGGGAGGACTACACCTCTCCACAGCCTCCTGGTCAGGAGGAAGTCAGAGGAGGCATTGTGGGCGTTGACAGCCTTGATGAAGGCTACAGGAAGACAGTGAACAGTCGCAGCCTTGCTGAAGAATTCCAGGAAGTAAAGACCGTCCCGCCCCTCCCGGCCCCCAGCAGACGCACTGCCACTTCAGTGGCAGCCGTCCCAGAGGAACTGAAACAGAACGGCAATCTGATTTTACCCAGGAGCACCCAACTCCACTCCCCTGGTACACCACAGGGGGGCACAGGGACCCTCAAGCCCAGCCATCGCAGCTCCAGTCAAGGCAGAGGCAGCCGCAGCACTGGCGGGGGTGGTGGTGGTGGTGGCGGTGGTGGTGGTGGAGGAGGCAGTGGGGGGACTGGGGGACGCATTGGTGGATACAGAGAGGAGGAAGGTGTAGAGGAGGAACCTCTGCCCACCATGGACTGGGCAGCTCTGGAGAGACACCTGGCTGGGCTGCAGTGCAGAGAGCAGGAGAACCAGAATCTCAACCACAACCAGAACCACAACATGGGCAAGACCAACTACACCTCGGTAGGTGTCTGAGGATTCTTTACATTTTGTTGCCATACATTCCTGTGGGGGGGGTTTTCTGCTTGAGTGTGTCAAAGGTTATCTCACACATGTTTCTCTTGCTCTGGTGGCCACTGTAATCCAGCAGTTATCCGTGTCAGATGGACCCTGGAAACACACAGTTAGGTTAGCCTGAGTAAGAAAGAGGGATTAGTCGGGCTAATGTAGCGCTAAGCTATGTGGCCCAGCTATTAACGTGACCATCATGGAAGCCTGGACTACATGTAGAAGCAGTCCACATGTGCAAGTACACACATTCTGAAAATCTCTGTTAAGTCCAACACCGCAGGCAAGCTGGTCTTAGTTACTCTCAGACATGCAGGAATGTCATATTTGTTTTTGTAAGAGCTATTTTGGCAAATGATGGTTATTATTTGATGGCTTTGGCTGACTACAGCAAAGACTTGCTGCTGACCTTACAGTCCTGTATCCGTTTAACTTAACTTAAAAAATCTGGAGGCCCTTTGTCAGGGCCATGTGGTCTTTCTGCCAGAAGAGGTCAGTGTTGCATTGACATTGTGCAGAGAGCTGCTGCAGGCCTTTCATGCCACACCAGCAGCTTCAGCACTAAAGGCTGCTATGATTCACTTACCATCTCATGACATCACTCAGTTTAAATCACACTCCAGGCTGAGTGATTTTTTTTTTTTGTCTTTAGTCCCAAAAGGGTGTAGCTAAAAAATGTTTAGGGAAGGCAGTCGAAGATTGTTTACAGCAGCCTCTGTTTCAGTGCAATCACTCAGCTCTTATGTCACTGTGTAATAACTAAGTGAGTGCAAATGTGTGTTTGAGAAAAGGGGGGATTGCTCTTCTCTTTTGGTATGCAAGCACCAAGACCTTTTCCTCAGTGCACACAGACAATGGCTGCAGCCAGTGCCATTGTGAGCGTGTTGTGTGTGTTGTGTGTCTTTGTTTGTCCGTCCTGGAGGCCCCCTCTGTCTCCCTGAGGCATGTCAGGAATGCAGCGGGAGAAGTGGGGGATGAGAGGAAGGAAGAGGGAGGAAAGGACAGGAAGATGGTATCTTAAGGACCAGGCAGTTCGGGGGCCACGTGTCAGTGTTTGTTACCTGCTGTCCGTCTTAACTGAGAAGGTCACCTCCTGGTTTTGCTTTAGACTGCTCCTTCTTTTTTCTCTCACTCTTTGACTCTTTCCTTAGGCAGTGGGCTGTGATGTAATTGACCTGGGTGGAGGAAAATCTTTTGAAAGAGAGCCTCTGTCTCCACATGCAGCTGCTGTCCTCTCTCCACACACACACACATTCACACTCACACTGTTCACCGCAGACTCATTCTTGCACTCTGCTGGTGTCTCACATGTCTGAACAGGAAGGTACCGTATAGACCTGGTGTGGGAGACAGAGATAGCCTGGTCTTGATGGCAATACAGTGCCATAGCATCAAACTGTCTCTCCGATTACAAGGAAAAACCAACCTTTAGAAAAATAAGGGCTCAGTCTTTGATGGCCCTGTGTAGATAAGAAATTGGAATTAGCTGTGTAATCCCACCTGAGCAGGGAGTAGAGGAGATATACTAGAAAAGCTGGGAGATGCGAGCTCATATCCGGGACAATCCCACTCTTTAAACCTTGTAAGTGCTGTTGCTACTTCTGTAGAAGAATAGCAATTGTATAGATCATATCAATACACTCCATTACAGAGCTTCTGACGTTTAATTTTGACCTCTTGGTTTCTTATTCCTATCTCTGAGCTTTCACATGTGGTAGCATGCTAGTAATAATAACCCTTTGCTAACCTGCTAACAAGAGCACAAAAACAGTCCAGTGCCTATTCAGTTCAGGAACTGAGACATTCCCACAAGACATTCCTGGTGTCTTCATATGTCAAGGGGCATCTGGGTTTCTTAATTCTGAAATTTTCGGGATTTAGCAGACACCCTGGAGGAAAAGGGAGGCTGGTGCTTTTAAAGTGTTGTTAAATATTTAGTCATCCACTCAGGTGGGACCCACCAGTGAGACGGTGCGTGTGGTCACGTATGGTCGGGTCTGTCTGTCTGGGATGTTTGCCGGGGTCCAGAGGGACAGAGATATTCATGCTTCAGTAGAGCCTCAAAAGCGTCTGTGCTTTTAGAAAGACGGGACACAGTGGAACACACAGCTAATAATCTGCAGTGGTCGCTAAGTGCCTGGAGACTGGCTTGACCCCGGTCTCCAGCCAGCTGCAGCAGCTACCATTCACCACATACACATATTTGCCTACATGTAAGACCAGTTTTAAATAAAGACGAGGCAAAATGAGTTGTTAACCAGACACACAGGATGCACACACACAGTCACTAGCAATAAGACTTTTTCTACCTCTTTTAGGCTACCTCTGCTGTACAATTGAGAGAAGAGGAAAAAAAGAGAGTCTGCAGGTCTTTGAAAAGTTAGATGAGCAGTTGAAAAGAAAAGTTAGACATTTTTGGAAACGCGCTTACTCACTTTCTTGCCAGGAATTAAATTAAAAGACTGATACCACCCTCATGTACTTAATTATGAATATACAGCCAGCAGCCGGTTGCATTAGCACTGCACAAAGACTGAAACCTAGCTAGCTTAGCTCTGACCAGAGTTAACAAAAACAACCAGCCAGCGCCTCTAAAGCTCCCTAACTTACACTATGTACATGGATCTTTAATCCACACAAAAATAAAAACGTCAACACAACAAATGCAGGTGTAAAAGGGTGTTACATACCACACTATTGTCTACATCTTTATATTACAATCATGCCAAAAGTTCAAACTTTTCTTTTAGTAGATTTGCACTGATTATTCAACCTGCAATTGTTTTTTCTGTGTGCTGTATTTGTAGAGTAACACTGGATACTGTGGCAACAACAACAACAACAACCTTCCACTGTCCTGCATGTTGTTTCATTTTGGTGTCAATGAACCGGTCATGTTGGTGCAGGTGTGTTTAGTTAGGGTGGGGTTTCTGGCTGCTGTAATTTCAGCATCTGGCTGCAGGCTGTGGCTGTGGGGGTCAAGAGGATTCATGAGGATGAGGGTTGTGCTGACTCGGGAGTCGCGTGGCAGAGAGGGGCCCTCAGGGACCTCAAGCACACTACGGGTAACCCTGCCCATTTAGCTCAGCACCCCTCAAAGATAAACAATAATATTATTCTTCCGAGCCGGTCTGGAGGTGAAAAGGCAGAGATGGGGTTAGTCTACATGTGCAGATATACATACGCAATAATCTATCTATGCATTGTCAATGATGCATACTGCAAAACAATTAAATTTATGCCTGCAGGCTATTTCTTTTTCAATCTCAGAGTGCACACACCCAGACTTACTCACTCAATTTAAAAAACAGCCCTTGGGCAAACTGTGCTTATAAAGATAGGGCCTGTGCTGAGACCTGCAGCACCACTCCTACTTTAAAAGTACAGAGAAGAGACCTCTCTCTCTCACACGCATTCTCAAAACTTTTTCTTTTCATGCCAGAGCATTTATGGCCTAGTTTCATACAGTATAAACACTGGGAAAATTGGTTAAATAGCAGGCTACAGTTATGCTTGTGACATCGAATCCATTTATAATAAAATCAAAGATTAAGCATGTTGCCATAGCTCACATGTTCTCTCCTCATATGTTAGGAAAACACAACTTCCATTCATGTCACTTATAACAATATTTGTCTCTACAGCCTTCCCGTCTTATTTTAGTACAGTAGGACTGTCTTTTCAAGTGTTTTCATTAAAGGTGAACTCCTTAAAGTTTACACATCTGGATCACTAAATTATGAAAACACCTGTATGTCTTATGTCACACTGAAGGGGCTTGAAGTCTGAGAAAATACTCCCTGATAATATAATATTTTAAACCAGACACATGTGTAAAACTGGACAGGTTCACTGAAATTACTGTATCAAGTTGCATTATGGGACGAATCAGATCCTTGTTTTAGGGAACAAAGATCACAATATATCGGCCGTCTTTTCTATATGTTTCTTTTGAGACTGTAACTTTTATGTAAACAGTCATTATCCATGACTGCTTATACTTTGCAGGGTTGTGGGGAGGCTGGTGCCAATCCCAGCCGACATTGGGCGAGGGCGGGCTTCAGCCAGGACAAGTAGCCAGTTGATCCCGGGGCTGACATATAGAGACAAACAACCACTCACATTCACATCTACAGGTAATTTAGAGTCACCAGTTAACCTGCGTGTCTTGAGACTGTGGGAAAAGGCCAGAGTACACGGTGGGGAGAACCCACGCAGACATGCAAACCGCACACAGAAAGGTCCCACCCCAGCCAGGTATCGAACCCAGGACCTTCTTGCTGTGAGGCAACAGTGCTAACCAC
>JAPZDX010000023.1:17541743-17555337 GCA_029783625.1 Naso annulatus | reverse complement strand
ACTTGGTATGTCAAGGCTTCGGAACACTAGGATTACTTTGAACTGGCAGAACGGAGGCATTTTACGGTTTTATCATGCATTCTTTTTATGTTTGAATTCTGGTCACCATTCACTACAATTATTTGGGAGATAACCACAACAACTCCTTTCCTGTGAAACTCCAGCACAGTCTTGTGGACTGAAAAACTTTAGCTTACCCCTATTGGCATGAGGGTGAGAAGATAATGCCTGAATTTTCATTTTTGGGTGAACTATCCCTTTAAGTTCAAATGGGGTGTAGGAGAACTGGTGGGAGGGGCTGCAGTGAGGTTTGTCGTGGATAATCACAGAACACTGTTACCACTGATGCCAACTGTGTATGTTATTAACGTCTGTGTTAAAACCAATAAAGACATTTGTGGAAATGAAAGAAAATGACTCAGCATTTTGTCACGTTAATGTGCACTTAGAGTACTATGCAGACCGGTGGCATCAATACCATTATGATTTATAGTTGACCATGAAGGCAATTCTAAAAACAAGAAAACAATATATTTACAGTCCCATAGCAGAGTTTATACCAGATCACTTAAACAGATGCTGACATTTTCACTCCTCAACGGTACAATACAGTGTATCGTATGATCGTGATGTTTTTGCGCTGTGTACACTCTATGATCTCATCAAAACAACTGTAGGTTTTTGCTTAAAATATATTACACAAACCTGGACTTTATGAAACGTTACAGGATCAAAGCCGGTGAAGTCCAAGACTGAATGAGAAGTGAAAGTTCCATTCTGTCTCTCACTTTTTCACGCAAACTTCATTCATAGTTTCATGGCATTTTGCTGGAGTTTTATGCAGAAAGTAATTGGCATGAAATTAGCACGACTTGAGAGAGACTCAGGTGATAGTCTCATGAATGGAATATTTCTTTGTGCTATGCGCAGAGGGAAGGATTTTGGGGTTTTTTTTGGTCGTACGTCAAGGGAAAAATTTCTCGTTTGAAAAAATTAAACGCACTTTGACATGCTGAGGTTCTCACTTTGGCTTCAGCTCATTCGCATTATTTTAGTAAATTGTTCCCACTTTTATTTCTTTATGCATAAGAAATGAGGATTAAATGTGAAATCTATTGCTTTCTAAAGACACTGGGCAGAAGATACATATGATTTAATAAATGTGTGTATGTATTGAGACATTCAGACTGCTGTTGCTGAAATATTTCATTACCAAACAGGAACAGATACCGAAATGTTTCTGTGTCTTTAGCGGGCAGATGGTGGAAACAACATTTAGATTTGGTGTTTTTTTTAGTTGCGACACTGTCATGTAACATTTCCAAACATGTAAAATTTCAACATTAGGATGCCTGTCTGAAGCAGATATAAAATTAAACAGGACCCTGCAACTACATGAGGTTCTGCCGTCTACAGCTGTCATGTTTTTATCAGTCTTGAGATTGCAAGTCAAGACTCATGACAGTCCATCCAGTGTTGCACTTGTCAAGTAAAAGTAAAAAACTGTCAGTTAAGTAATATAGAGTCTATCTAAAATGACATTTTTTAAAGTTAATTAATTGGGTGATTTTTTTTAACAAAAAGGCATGAAGAATCATCATTAACGCTCACCTTTATGTCAGACGTACTGTTAGTGGCCAGGTAGACGTGGAAGCTGTAGTTCATGCTGTCACTGCCCAGCTGCTTGTAGACCAGGACCACCCCGTGGTGCTCCACAGACTTGCTCGTCTGAATGATGGGGCCCACAGGTGACAGGGACGTCACGTTCCACTTAACGTGGCTACCTGAGTGGTCCGCCGTCGGCTCGATGAGTGGACGGTTGTCCTTTATGTGCAGGACGCTGAATGTCATCTCATTTTCTGGATCTGTGAGAAGACAACAGGGCAAAAGAATGTTTAATGTTCCACCTAAAGCAATGACAGATAAAAGATTATGATGCTCACTGGAGTTAAGTATTTTGAGTAAAAGCCTTAAAGGGATAGTTTGGCTTTCCTGAATTGGCGTTGTTTGAGGTACATATAAGTGATGGGCATGATTAATCTATGATTGATCGTTAGGAATTTTGTTGATCATGTAAAATTTTTATCGATCCAACGCAAGTATCAAATAGAGGTGTTGCGTAGTGTGAGTCTTACAGCAAAGCAATGAATTTCACCATGTTGCAGCATAAGGCATCTTACAAACGGGGCCGATATTTAACCAGTTTTAGGAGACAGAGAAAACAGAATACTCAGCTGCTAACGAGCTGCCGGCACGGCCGCCTTAGATATGAAACGTAAACAAGAAGAGGTCAAGGCGGAGTTTGGTGTTTGGCCACTTCGAACATTCAACCCTGGTTAACGTCAATGTGTGTTCCTCCTCTCAACCTACCATCACCTCAGTCTTGGCACAGGCGAGCTGTGATGCACATATATGAATATTATGTTTTTAGATTAAGTTCTTATCGTTTCATATGACTGTTGTTTGGAACTGTTTCTAAAGAGGCTCAGTTGTGTTTAAGAGCACTTTAGTGTTGGCTCATTGAAATATTGCAGTCTCAGGCTCGGCTGCATTCACATTATGTCCGCCGCATTTCTTTATTGTTTAACAGTTGAAATTTTACTTTTCTGAGAGGACTGTCGTAGGACCGTGTTCTTGTTCTTCTTGGAGTAAAGAAAAAAGTGAGGAAAAACATGCTATGTTTAATACTTTCTGCTATAGGCATTTTTAAAATTAAAAATAATGATTAATCGATAATTAATTGTTAATTTTCACAATGATCGATCAAGGAATTTTTTTTCAAATGCCCATCCTTTCTACATATACATAGTATATAAACTATGTCACATTCTTAACTGAAAATGTAGAAAAGTAATTTACTGTCACAGACATTAACTAAATACAAAATAAAAACTTCGAGGCATCTTTGTTGAAAATATCCGATGGTCATAAACTTGCCTTATGGGCCACTGAGTCACCACAGGAGGCCATAAATGAATTAAACACACAAAAAAAACAGGCATGAATGAGAAGCCCTGATATCCATTCTCACCAGCAAGGCAGACGGAGTGAGGGAACTGGATGGACTTGAGGACAGACGCATCCTTATTGACAGTGTCTACGTTGAAAATAGGCCCCGCAAATTTCCACGAGTCCCGGAGGAACGAGCCAAACTTGGACCAGGACAAGATGGAGTACCGCACGAGAACCCGCTCCGATGCTTCGAACACCAGGCCGGTGACCGAACACTCGTATGTGCCCTCTCCTTCCAGCTGCACCCTAAAACACACACACACAGTCAATTATCAACAAATAATAATCAGCAGAATCAACATAAATGTACACAAACTTTCACACTCACTGTAATCGTCCCTTACTGATCCTCCTGGGGGTAACAAGCTCGTTGCCATGGCTCTGTCAAACAAACAATTATAACAATAAAAACATTTTTAAAAAACTGGATTGTAATCGCTTACAAAAGGTCCTCTCCAATGATATCAAAGAATAATTTGGTATGATTAAAAAGATCGTGATATTTGAAATAAAACACGTTTTTTTCCAGGCTCACCTGCTGGATGGCTTTGCATTTTTCACAGCATAGTTTGAAGTGCCTCTCATCTGTCAGGATGTATGACCAAAGAAAAATCAACAACAAAAAAAACCCCAAACAGATGTTATTCACAGGACACGCAATGCTATCTCCAGAACATTTGTTGCTTTGTAACCTCAGTTATCATCTGCTCACCCTTTCCATTCGAATCCTCTGTTTCATATCCAGGGACGGACCCTAGTGTGTTGAAATAATAACAGTAATTATTATTACTGTATGAAAATCAGCAGGGGCTGAAGCCCTGTGTTAAGTCTCTGGTGAAAACCCCAGACAAACTCTTCAGACTGTGAGACAGTTTTTTGGGTGGAGCAGCTCAATTACATGTTGAACTGACTTCTGTGATCCAAAAAAGCCAGCAGAGTCCGACATTTCGTTGCATAATTATGTAGCATGGCTGCCATTAAGATGCTCTTGTGGCTACAGTCGACCAAGTTACCACGAAAGCCATGAACAATGAAAACAAGCTGAGATGACAGAGTGGATGTAAACAACAAACAAGATGGATTTAAAAGCAGACCACTTGCATATATATACTGTAGATATTATGTTAACACAGTGTTGTTCCATGAAATGTCGCACCGTTTTTAAACTCCACTCCATTAGCCTCTTCATTGTCTGTAAAGAACAGAAAAGAGAAAAACCTAGTTAAATCATTCTAACTTTCAGTAATTTATCAGGCTGAATAATTAAAAAGGTTTTCTAGGATAAACAACAGTTCTTACCTTCCTCCCCTCCATCCTTCTCAGCAGAGCCTTCCAGTGAAAGTCAAAAAAAGAAAGGACGGTGAGGAACAGAGAAATGATCTAGCCAGTTAGCTTAGCTCAGCTTAGCATAAAAACTGAAAACAGGGGAAACAGTTAGCCTGGCTCTATCCAAAGTAACCAAATCTGCTTATTAACACCTCTTAAACTCACTAATTGACAGATTATGTATATTGTTTGGTCCAAAACTAGTGACTTTAAAGATGCCACTGCTAGCTACAACCAAGCTAGCAGTTCCTCCTGTTTGCTGTATTTATGCTAAGCTAAGCTAACATCCTCCTGTAGCCTCATAGGCTGCTTAATGTGCACACATGAGACTAGCGTCTCATCTAACACTTGCCAAAAAGCAAATAAGAAAATTTTACTTTTTTCACTCCTTTCAAAAAGGTATGAGCTATGTTCATGTATTCGAAGTGTGTCTCTCACCAGGATCCTCATCCTCATCTTCGTCCTCCTCTTCCTCCTCTGAGCTGTCCTCGGTGGATGTTTCTGTGTTTTCTGATAGATTGATCAATATGGAAAAAGTGAGAGAAAGCTGAAAAGTGGATTTCCATCATGCTACCATGGTTAAATGATAATAAAAATAATAAAAAATAAAAACTTTTAATATAAAACATCAAATTAAGTGTCGGCTCAAATTAGATAATTTTCTGCAGGTGACAAAGTTTTCACATGAGTTAAGAGGAAAGGACAATTGCGTAAAACTGTTTTGGCTGTTATTGGTGCTCACCTGAACCACTGCTCTCACTTTCTGTCAGATTATCTGCAAGAAATTAGAAACATGAGGTTAATGCTGTTTGATCTGCCAAAAATACTGAATGCAATAATGTCAAAGAAAAAAGCCCTAGTACATTCCGATTTCCTTAGTCATTACTATTATGACATCATTATGAATAACAACATTATTAATATTTGTTGTTAACCACATCGTCATTGTCATCTTTATGGGAACTTTGTCACTCCTCAAGATTAGAAACGGTATCAGCGATCCATTTTTGTGGTTATGAAAGTGCCTGGAAGTTATGGCATTGGCGTGCTGTCGATGACCACAATGTTACAGGAAATGTAAAGCCATGTGAGTGTCTCGTGTTATTTTCACCTAACAGGAACTATAACTCTGCTTAGAGACAGAAACAAATGGTACCCCCCTAATGAAGCTTGTATCTATCATAAGGTGGTTATATATAACCACCTTATGGCTGAGGTGCAGAACACGCTCTGTTGCTAAATTCATCGCCACACTTGCACTTTCAAAAGCTTTCCACACATACGGAAAGTAATAATAGACGGGCTTAAAGTCAGACGAAGAAGTACAGAGTTTTACCTTTTGTCACAGGGGCTCCCACTTGAACAGGTGCAGCCCCAGTGACAGACCTCTACTTTTACTTTACTTACATGTTTGTGTACTGAGTGTTTTTGTTTTCATACATATTAGTCATTACAAAAGCCCTCTACATTTGTGACTTACACCACCAGCTTTTACATATCCATCATTCCTTAGCAGCTGAACTGTGGCACCCTGTGAAGAAGCCTGATAAGTGCCATGCATTAAAATTCTGGCACATTTATACAGATGGGTCCAGAGGAGCTGCTTCTCCTCTCTTCCCAGCAGCAGTGAATGTCCGTGGGCCGGGCCATCTGGCTGAGTGCCTGGATGGATCGTCTAATGGATGGAGCCCATCCTCTCTGGCCCGCAGAGTTTTATCTTAGACTAACAAGCAGATGCTGCCATCGCCGCTCCACTCGCGCCATCTCCCTCATCAATCTCTCTCCTCCACCTCTCTTCCCTCTATCCCTCTCTCCTTGTCCTCATATGCCTCCTATGGCCAATCTGTCTCTCTCTGCTGCCTCATCTGAGCCAGCAGGCATCCCTCCTCACTCTGGCTTGGCTGCTTCTCTCCATCAGACTGACAAACAAGGTGGAGAGCAAACACCCGCACTGATACACATTTGAGGCACACACACACACACACACACATACATACAGGCTTGTTTACAGCGTCAAAGATTTGGATGGTTTCATGGGTGCTGGCTGCCATCTGCTGGTGTAAAAATATAGCAAAATTAAGGGCAAAGGAAGGTTGATGTGTGAGCACAGCAGTGGCTCTTCACATTTTTGGCTCGTGGTCCTTCCACAGTGATACAGTTTCTTAGTAAACGTCATCATAAAAGTCAGTGTTTCTGCAACCTGTTATACTTTAAACAGGGCAGGCCACCGACAAAGTTCTTAGTACAATGTGAATCTATCTCCTCATGTTACATAAAATAATTCTGATGAGTTCCACACAATGTTCAAAAGGGATTTTAATTCTTTTTATTTGGGAAAAACAGCGCAACCTCATTGGGCCAATAATCTATATTGACAGCACTTGAGCTGATATATATTGATACTATGAGGAGAAAAAAGTCACATCAGTGCACCTCCTGTTACATATGTGTACCTGTTATTACCAGGTCAGCTACACTGCGTTTTGGCATTCAGTTTAAATCAGGGCTTCCAGAATTTTTTTCAGCTCAAGAACCAAAGAAGAAAATTGTGACCTCCACTCACAAAAATGTAACATAAATTGCCTTCATAAAGTTTCTTACCACCTCATCAAATATGTAAAACTTTGTGCATAATGTCTTCTAAAAACACTGTTTATGAAAGTTTATGTTTTTGTCCAATATTTAAGTTTTTATGCTCTTATTAGGGAGCACCTGAGACCTCTCATCTAAACCTGAGAGCGCACAAACACTTTCATGTCCATGTTCGTGAGAAGAGAGGCAGACTTGGTTAAAAAGCATATGAACTGAACATTCCAAAATAGCATTAAGGAGCTCTTTTTCCTATTTTAATTAGGAATACAAATTCAAAAATCAGCAATTCATTCCCATCTGGTGACCCACTCAGGGCCCTTTTGAGAAACGCTGGTAAAAATGTATCACATTTTTCATGCCTAAGGAAGTAAAGAATCTGGTAACTCAAACAAATATTAGGAAAAAATAGACAAACAGACCGAAATTTGTCTTCTTGTGTGGCGTTTTAAAAATAGCAAATGAAAATTTGGGAAACAGACTGACTTTGTAAGCCATACAGTTATTGCACAATACCACACAGGTGCAATATTGCCTGTTAGATTCTAGCTGAGGATCTTTGTTGCATGTCATATCTCTCTCTCCCCACGTTTCCTGTCTCACTCTTATCTGTTAAAGGTGGCCAATAAATACATAAATGCCTAAAAACAAAAAAACTAAACAACTGGGAACACGAGCGATTGCATGACTGTGCGTAAATCTTGCTGCCGTTTAAGGCAAATGTTATGAAAATCATGGAGGCTAAACAGTGAGAAAAGCAGAGAGGCATAAAGGAAGCCAACACAACTGAAGTACAGATGGGAATACACAAACACATGTAGGCCAACATGTGCTCTGTGAGACAGTGAAAGAAGAGAGAGACGCCAGCAGTGTGTGTGTGCGTGTGTGTGTGTGTGTGTGTGTGTGTCTGTGTGTGTCTGTGTGTGTGTGTGTGAGGGGTGCTTAATGTTTACCTTTGCTATCAGGCGCAGGTATATCGCCGTCTCTGTAGGGCAGAGGAGATAAGAGTCAGACAACTTTATACTACACAGAATTCACCAGGAATCATGAGAGGGGAATCTGGGACGTGTTTGATGACAATTACGAAAGAATTTGGAGGGTTGGAAGTGACGGCTCTTAAAACCGTGCAGCTGCAGGCTCTCGCTCGCAACTCGTACACCACTTCTGCTTTCGAACAGGAACACGCAGACGAGTGAATCAGAAAAACAGGAAATGTGTACAAGCTGCTCGCATCTCACTTTCTCGCTCCTCTGACACCGACCCATCCTGTCGAATGACGGGTTCACCTTTCCAACCAAACTCCTGCTCTGACCCACTTTCAGAGCAGCGCGGATGGTACAGGAAAGCAGCCATGGAAAGATACTGGCTGCTGAGTGCTTTTGCCATTAAACAAAACTGGTCCGAAAAACACATATTTAGCAGTGATTCATATTCAGTGTATTCATTTATGTACTTTCAGTTGTGCCATATTGTAATGATACGCTCATATGGTGTCATCATTTTACAAAACTTGGGTGTCTAAGTTATTGATTTCTGGCATATTGTATTTAAAAAACAACCAAATGAAAAACTGTTGTGTAACAAATGTAAAACAGTTCAATAAACCTCAGTGGATTAATAATCATTTTGATTACTTTACATATCATTTTGCATGCTTTGTGATATACATAAATAATTATCAAAATGAAATTCTAAATAAAATTTAATAACCAGGGCCCGACCAATATGGGAGTTTTGGGGCTGATGCCAATATGGATATTAGAAAAAAAAAAATTCCGATATCTGATATATCAGCCGATATTCTACATGTAATATTTTGAATGTGGTTATCAAATACGTGCGACAAAAATATGTAATGAAGGCAGTATATCTAATAAACTTTGTTCCAAACATCAGTGCTGAACCGTAAACACTTAACTTATCACCAATTGAATAATGGACCGCCCTCTACTGGACAAACTACGTGATTATGCCATTTAAAATCACTAGTCCAAGCATTTTTCCAGCCTTAAAAAACAGTTTTAATATCTGCAATTATCAGAGAATATATATGCCGATACCGATATATCTGTAATAGGCCAATATTGGCTGATAATATCGGAAAAACTAATATATCGGACAGGCCCTATTAATTACATTAACTTCAACAATATAAACATGCAAAACAGACATTAGTACCAGTTCTTCCTGGCTATTTATCAGTTGATGTGTGCTTGACTATCCAGGCTTGCGGTATATAAAACAAACATTGAGCCAGCAGCTTTAAACAGTTCATATGTTGTGTCTGACTGTGACTGGAGCAACCTGTTGATTGAGTCTGAGCTTCAACAAGAGGCAACACGCCTGCGATCCGTCAAGGGGAAGGAGAACAAGTTCACCACCAGCAGGCGTGAAAAAGTAGGTCACATCCCTCAATGGGTCTCTTCCTTTAAGCACAACTGGGCAATCAAACGCAAAATGATTCATCAGGAAATTTGAATTATAAAGCCTGACCAAATGCGGTCTTTTATTTTGGCATCTGTTATTCTTGATAAGGCACTGTGGTTTCCTTTGTTTTCAGACATTCGTCCAGGAAACTACTTTCTTCTGCTCGAGCTCGACCTGCTCACAGCTTCTGCCAGAGAGTCACACCACGACAACACCGAGGCTCATTAGCTGACATTTCTTCCTTTGAGAGAAAGATTTCATTTACAACACTCAGATGCAAAAAATAAAAACTCCCTGCACCAGTCCCCAGACTTTCTCTGCTTTCACTCGTCTTTATCTCCCGTGTTGGTCAGTGTCTGGCTCAGAGATAAAGCCTACAACACTTACAACTTCCCATAAACACAATACAGACAGAGGACATCTGTGTGCAGATAAACAACTGTCAGTTGAGGATATAACAAACCTGCTGACCTGTGCTACCTTCAGTCATTAGTATTACACCTCACTGCTGTCAGTATGATGATGGGTCATAGACATAAAAAAGCAAAAGTTATCCTGCTACTGTTTATGACATGAAGTTTCCTTTAAATTTAATTACTAAAAGTCTACAAGAATTAAAACCATTTAATTCAAACTTCACTGAATATTTTATACAGCAAAATAATTATTAAATCCTAAATTGTTTTTTTTCTATTCATTTATGTTTTCCCCGCCCCTTACCACCTGGTGACTGATACCATGGCAACGACACACTAGTGTTTAGAGAGGACAGTGAGTCACCACTATCACCTAACCTGATTGTGGTTCATTAAACAATGATAAACGGCACAACTGATACTGAGATATGCGTTCTTAAATTAAGACTAACTATTCAAAATGGGTATAAAGATGTGTTTATATCATGTGGCATGTGGGTCATAGCATTATTACCTATAATAAAAAAAAAAACTGTAAGCAGGAAGTCAAGTTAAGTGCTTTGTTTGTAGCTCACTGTATGAGACTGACAAGAATGATTATCTTTTTCTCTCCTGTTATATTCCTATAATGATCGTTTGTGTTGATTGACATTATGTTTCCTGTACATCTTCATCGTGGAAATGTTCCACAGCTTAGTTCTTTTGTCAAACACGCTGCTCGTGTCTGCAAACAGCGTGATGCTACATCTTTGTCAATGAGTCATCACATTGTAACAACACAGCCGCGTGCAGCGCGCAGACATCAACAAACACGTCACGACTCTCTTCTAACTTCTGTCTGCACCTACATTAACTTATGCGTATTTCTAAAAGGCAATAAGCTACTTGCGGATGTGTTTCTTTTACATCAAGTAAACGAACAGACGATCCCATAACCGAGAGCAACAAAGGACATCCACCACTTCCTGTGTCGACGCGGAGCGATTTTAGCCGACATCATGCCTTCCAAAGTGAAAACACGACGAAATACAAACACTTCCCTAAAGCCTGAGGTCAGTGTTTCTGTTTTTCTTCGTGGGAACATCATAAAAGTCTTACCCGTCCTCTAGCTGAGACGCAGCTCTGCAGCTCGCCATCTCCGCCACCATCCTCTCGCTGAAACCAACCCCCGTTAAACTTTCGGTTCTTCCACTGCGCGTGGCACCTGCGCGTAAAAGCACCTGGATATGACCCCTCGCATCGGCTATCGTTTCCTTAATGCGCTGGGAGGCAATCGGCGCGATGTCTGTAATCGGATCCCTCGTGGCTGAACAACTTCAAATCGCACGTCCCGCTGAATGCTGCATCCCCTCTGCAAGACAATACATCTGGATTTTACCAAAAAAAAGGCGCTCGCAATTTCCCAAAAGCAACCAGAGAAAAGTCAGCAAATCGCTGTGCAGTAAAGAAGTGGATGCATTGTCTCCGCTCACTGATACTGTGCTCAAGTGCAGCGGTAAATAAAAACAGATCTTCACGTCATGTTGTTCAGCGTATGAGTTGTACACGGAACAAGGCGCAGTTTCAGGATCAGCGGCGCGGCGCAGTTGCTGCGCAGCGCATGAAGGCGCGCCACTGACTGTGGGCGGGGTGCGGCATCCCGCCTTTTGCAGGGGCTTTGTGAAGTCATGCTGGTGATCTACAGCCGGACTTTAACCTTTTTTTTTTTTTTTTAAGAACTAAAAAGAATATATTAAGAAGTCCAAGTAGGTCTCGATAAGATGTTTGCTGATGCACATTATTATGACTTAAATCCTCTGCAGGTCTTGCCCTGTTGTTAATTCTACACAGTGTGATAAGAGATAATAATGTGAAACTCATCAATATTTTATATGTTTGTAAAGTCCCCAGACATACTCACCTTTATGACATTACCAAAAGTCTGTCTAAAAAGCAACGAGTCCAGTAGCCTAAAACACAGAGAAAATAGAAGGAGAGTTGAGAAGTAAACAAAAGAAGATGTCTGCGTTCATCTGGCATATTTGTTGGTCGCACATTTTCTCCCACACATGAAAGAAGCAGCCAGCACCCCACAGTGCAACTAGGTCACTTTGAGCGGGAAAACATGCACATCAGATTGCACAGCTGCATTACCGGCAATGCACCACCAGATGTCTCATCAGACAACAAAACAGGCCACAGCCAGCAGCAGAATCAAGCCTCCGAGAAACAGGCTTACACACTGGAAGATGTTCAAACTAGATGCATCAGACAAGAGGCTCCGCACATGGTTAAAGTGAAATGTGTGAGGATTCAAAGTATCCATCTGTGGTTATAAGCTCATAGTAAATCAGAGAGAGCGAGACAGGTGGGCAGAGCTTTGTGTGAGCGTCTGAGATGTCCAGTGGAAGGAGTGAGTGAAGGATCAAGGGCTTTCCGATTGATCTTCCACTCATTGATCTTTTCCTTTCCTCCCCTCTCTATCCACCCGTCCAACTTTCATGGATGGATGGTTTGCAGCTGGGAGGAAAGAGAGAGAGATGCCGCAGACTAACAAGGACATTATCCAAGTCTCGGAGTCTAAAGGGAGAGATCAGCTCCTCAGTGCAGGAAGAGACGGCACAGCATCAGACTCAGTGGTGAGACGATACCCCCAGTACCTCAGGAAATTAGAGGAGATAAAGAGAGAGAGGTGGAGGAGAGGGGAAGGTCATGAGGAGAAAAGAGGAATGACGGTTTTAGCCCAGAGAAAAGAAGGAAGAGGGAAAGAGTCACTCAAATCACTCAAAGTATGAAATATTTAGAGCTGAGGGCTTGAGAATTGAGACTTGGATTCGATTTGTACTCGAGACCTGAAGATTCCACTTGAGCCGATACAAAAAGCTGAGGAGAATTGACCTCAGATCAATAAATGTTTAAGAGGAGCCTGCAGCAGCACAAGCAGCATTTGAACTAAATGCCTAAAGGCCACTGTGATAACTTTTTCAAAATTGTATATCTCTTAACAGACACTCTAAATTAGGATGACATGATTATCAATAGTTTTGCCGATATTTGGTCATAAACGGCTTAATGGACAAATCAACTTCCTACCTGATGATACATGAAAACTTAAGGAATTACAAAAGTTATTACAATTCATCCTAAAGGAAAACATCTGAGAAAAAAATCCATCTAATAGTTACAGAGACATTTTTTACACATGACCACAAATTTAAACCTCATGGTAGCGCATCCTTTATGGATGATAAATGTCTGTAACAAAATTTTTAGCCTATCCAAAATGTTGAGATATTTTCCAAGACAAGATACAACTTTGACCTGATGATGGCGCCAACTGCAAGTATTGCCCTTATTGTCATGTTGGTGTATGGATCATCCAGCAAATTAGTTATTATTAAGTGTTAGAATAAACTGCTGATGTTTACAAAATAAATTCATTACACTAAAGGCAGACAGAACAGGAACAGGTGAGTGACACGCTGTGCCACCTGAGTAAGGTAGTTTATTTAGGGCCATTATGACTTGCCCTGAGGACAAGAGGGCAGAAAAGAGTTTGTGAGAAGTGTGGATGTGCAAACAAAAGTCACAGTACACCAAAAAGTATAATGTAGTAGTACCTATACTGTGTACTGATGAATGCTGACACACTTTGAGTACTGGTGGGGCTCACTGGGGTGTAGAGCTTTGATTCACCTCCTGCAACTAAGTACCTTAATCCAGTGTTTCCATTAAAAGAAAAAAAAGAAGAAGAGGAAAAAGAAGAAGAAGAATTTGCTTAGATTTTGCTATTGTGCTATCATAATTAGCATGCTACGCACTGACAGATTAGAAAGCCTTGCTTC
>JAPZDX010000023.1:17481825-17501641 GCA_029783625.1 Naso annulatus | reverse complement strand
AACTACCAACCACCTTTATGCTGCACAACGCTTCATATTTAATGTCCTGGACTATGACAACTAATTCTACATTTTCTGTGTAAGAAATCTGTTCATGCAACAGTGCTACCAAGGCAACATTGTTCATACATATGCAGGTGTACGAGCATTAAGTACACATTTCCACGAGTGATACTGAAAGTAAGTTATTTTTCATTGAAGACTGCTAAGGTGATTTATCAAGATGTTATTTGAGAGGAAAATGAGGAGCATCTAATGCCTTGTGCTTTATAAAAAAGCCTACACAGAAGGATCAAATTACAAAATATCAAGGCGAAAGAGAACTCAGTCCAATAAAAGAGCTGCTTTCAAATGTTTCATGATACAGCATAGTCTAACATTTTATGACACACACACACACACACACACACACACACACACACACACAGAGTCAACACTCACAAATCACCGGGGAGGTGTTGACCACCTCAACACAAGCCTCAGGTCTAAATGCAACTCTACACAAGACATTTATTGTGATGTGAGATGTAACTTTTAACTCAACCTTTAACCTTTGATGCCTCACCTTGGGTAAGTTTCAAAAGAAATGAGCACAAAGCAGCCTTTTCAGGAATTTGTGAGCCTGTATTTGCAAAAAAAATACAGAAAATCTAAGTAAGACACTATTCGAACTTACCAGAACTTATGGTGTTTTCTTTGTATGCTGCACAATAAACCCTTGGCTTTCTCTGACAATAACCCACAATAACTATAGCTGACATAAAAGCCCATTTTTAAACACAGGCAAGTCAGAGGAGCTCTGCAAATCTCTGTATAGAAATACCCACTTGGCTGGGCTAAAGAGATACAGAGGCTGGGCCTGGGACGAGTGTAGAGTGGCACAAGCTGGAGATTTGGCAGTGCATGGGGAAACGGAGCGAGAGGGGTGGGTGAGTAAGGTGGGGAGCGAGAGAAACTGGAAGATAGGGAGAGGGAGAAAGAGAGGGGGAGAGAGAGAAGGAGAGCAAGAGAGTAATGATCTACACATGGTTTCATGCTGGAGCCTCAACATAGTAACCATAGACATATGCTGGGGCCTCCTGGGACTCATCAGCAGAACACAGCTGTGAGCTGGACAGCAGAATTCTATTAGCACCAACTATGCACACATGTGCTTGCAAACACACACATACATGCACGCACGCATGCACACGCACACACTCACACAGGTAATTTGGGTATTTGACTGTGTTTTGGCATACTACAAACGACACAACACATAACCTACAAATGGACTTACTATATCGCTTGCGAGTGAACTGGAATATACGGCATCACTTAGTTTATCTAATGGCCTACACACGGTTTGAAGGGTTTGAAAAATTTAGCCAATGAGCCAAGACAACTTTCTATGGGATCCCTGTGGACACAAAGAGTTTATTTTGCAAGACACTGACGAGCACGCCCCAAAAAACTGCTCCTCAATGGGTTATGTAACATCTGCTGATAACAGCTAGTCTTCATTTCCTCCTTATATCTTTGCAAAGTCACAAAATCACATGAATACAAATTTTTCTTTAAAAAAAAAAAAAAAAGAATAAATTGAAGAAAAAAAAAAACTCACACAGGCATAAAAATTGAACACACATATTAAGCTAAGTGATAAAGGTGCATGTGTCCACCACTTGTGTGTGGAGGCAAATATACAGAACAAATTACACCAAATGAGGGAGCCAGTATATAAATTAGTCATCATCGAAGCGTAGCAGCTTTCTGCTCTCTGTGGAAGTGAGCAGAAAGGGGAGGAGGAACTGTAGGGTGCAGCCAAAATTAAGCTCTTTCAAATCATCCTTCTCTGGACGTTGGTCCTTCGCCTCCAGCCCAGCGAGAGTCCTCAATAACAGCCCTTAACGAACTGGGTTGGCAGCAAAGCTTGTAGTGATACCCCAGTTACACACATGCTCCCATTTCGCTTTTTTCTGTGGACTACCGAAGCTCTTTATTTGCTCCCTTCGTCACTCAGTATCACCCTCACTCCTTCTACAATTTTATCTCCCTTTCCTCCCTTTTTCTGCTTCTTTCTTTTTGCAAGTGTGACATGTTTGTCTAGCTAGTGGAGGTAGTGATTTAGTGCTGCTAAGAATGATGACTCTGCCAGAGGGGCTGGCAGGGCACTGTCTCACTGTCATACGCTTACTCCAGCCATGGGGGGAGGGAAGGATGGAGGGGTGGAGAAGGAAAGAAAAAAGAGGGAGAGGGACAGAGCAGAGTGAGGGGGAGAGAGAGAGAGAGAGAGAGAGAAACTTGAGGGAAAGAGAAACCACCGCTTTTATGGAGACCAATCCTCCAAGCCTCACTGCCTAGGCCAACTTTACAGGATATATTGGACAGTTCCACACTACCCCGCCCCCCACCCCTCCAACTGCTCTCTTTTCTCAGCTCTTTTTCATGCTCCCTCCTTTTTGGTTTCCAACAAGGCAAGCCTTTAGCCAAACTCTGGAGAGGTGTAAAAGTATTACCATGTCAACAAGTGCCTTTTACTCTAACCTACTTTATGCATACAGGCACCAGGTCACACACACACACACACACACACACACACACACACACACACACACACACGCTAAAATATTGGGGTCAATCATCTGCAAAAACGACCTTAGTATACACTGTTCCACAGAGTGTGCCAGAATAAGTTCTGCAACACAGAAAACTAAAGCCTGTTCGGCACAAAGGACCTGGGATACAAAGGAGAAACCATTATCTTCACATTCTGGTAGGGAATCTGATGAGCTCCTTGGGATGATAGATTACGTCTACATATAAGTGCAGCTTCTTGCAGTCTTAAACTGTTCACACACTCTAAACTTGGCTTCAATCTGCCTGGAAACCTCATCAAAATGTGTTAAAATGAATCCGTAAGATTATTCCTATGAAAACAAGAGAGAAAACGGTGGAGGAAGACAGCTCTGAAGGAGCAATATAGACCCGAATTGCCCTTTTCAGAGCTTGTGGTCTCTTTCTACCAGTTCACAGTGTACGGAGGGAGCGGGACGACAGCGAGAGAACAGGGAGGAAGAGTGCAGAGAGCAAGAAATAGCATGCAAAAGCACAGATTTGTAAGAGGAGGGAGGGAGGGGTAAAGCAAGTGTGGGGAGAGAGAGAGAGAGAGAGAGAGAGCGAGGGAGAGAGGGAGAGAGAGAGAGGAGTAGCCCTGCCCAGTTGCCTGGGGAGAAAACTGCTCTGGTGCTGACTCAGGACTCTCTTTGTTTGACAATGCTCCCTCACTCCCTCTCTCTCACTCTCTGACACACTCACACTCTCAGACTTACTCGTCTTTTTTCAAACGCTCAGTCACCATCTTTTCTCATGTGCACATGCTCTTTTGTCAGACTCATGCCGATAATTTCACTTTGACTTACTTTTCATCTTTTACCCTGTGAACCCCCCCTGCTGGTTTTCCACCCTCTACACCAATGAAAGTAAATGTCCATTTCTCCCACTTCTGCTGCTTTTCCCTTCTTTCGCTGTGACATATTTCTCCATCTGAACTGTACTGCGCTAAACGTCGCCTTCACATGTGATGAAGGCAGATAAAGGCCTGCAGTCTAATAAATCTACAGTGGTTTCTTTTGCCTTTTTCATGCTCCACTAACAGTAGTTCATGATCAGGACCAGAACTCTGGGCTGTTTTATTCTCTTCCAGCAGCGGCAATTTTCCAGATGTTGGCCGGCTAGTGGTTGGCAAAAAACTGCCAGCACAGGCTAAGGTATATGCTCCCCAATGATAGAGGATGGAAACTGTTAGAGGGACTCATTAAGAAGACGGGAAAGCCTGAAGTCTGGCAATTAAGGAGAAGGTGGTATCTCATAGAGAACGAGAGTCTATGGCTAACAAAGGAATAAGAAAAAAAGACTGCAGGAAGACTGGCAGACTGTCCAAAAGTCAAGAGTGATAGACTTCCTAAGAGAAAATAATGGTTGGCAGCTATAAGGATGGCAGACAAAGATCCTATAGAGAATGAGGTTGCACGTTAAAGAGGGAAAGGAGGAGGAGGAGGAGGAGGAGGAGGAGAGAGAGAGAGAGAGAGAAGAAAGCGGGATGCCAGCTGGACATGGACCCATTCCCAGAGTGGCAATGCTGAGCAAGACTCACAAAGATCCTAAGGGGACCCCCCCAGACTTACCCAAAAAAGGGAGGTAAAGAGGGCCTTGGGGAAGGCTGGAGGGAAAGGGAGCCAAGTGGGGGGAGCCCTGATAAGCACGGGGTAGTCCAACACACCCTGACACAGGGAGGAGGCAGGCATAAGCAACAAAAAGGAGGAAAGCTTGAGGGAGACTTACATTTACCTTCAAAATGGGAGAATTCCCTCTTAGAAAAGGGAAACATACTTGTATTTCGCAGACAAAGAGGAAGGATAATGATGTGGCTCAATCTCCCACTTATGTTCTGCTGGAGCGCTGTACTGGCATAAACGTCTGGGTACAGACCTCTGAATCCGCCTACTCCACCGAGTTCATCTGACTGATTCTTCAGAGTTTGGCACGATACAGCGGATTCTCGTCAAAAAAATCAAACGGTCCAATGAGCACCACGGGGAACTAATGATTAGCCAATCAGCCCAATGGGCGGGACTACTACCATTGTCATGCTGTTGTCAACTGGTTGTCAGGCTGTATGCTGTGCCAAATTTGTTTTCCTGGGACGGTGAAGGCACAATTAGAGGTACGGACAGGAAGGTCATGCCTTTGTCATCCTGGGTGAAAAAATATCATCACGTATGCCGGAGTCAAGTAGTTAAGTATAAAACCAGGAGAAAGTTTGAAACCCCATCGTCAAAACAAAACCAAGCATCACCCAACACGCAGTACCTCACCCACCGGCCGATGCTTTCGATGGTTGGGTGAGTCCAGATATGTTGGTCTCTAGTGATTGGTTGGGGAAAATGAAATCCCCCTCCCCCACAGAAATCACACAGAATGGAGGCAATGTCAGACTGAAGATGGAAACTGAGTGTAATGAGTTGGCAGTTGTGTGTGATACCAGGCAATTGGCACCAAGTACTCATGATGGATGGACAGATAAGAGAAAAAGCAGCTGAGACAGTGGAGCTGGCGAAAAGTAACAGCTCAAGATAATAAGTAATTTCATGATTGGATGAAATAACAGGGAGCACCCACAAGAAGCCACCAGTGGTTTTACACTTACACAAAACTAAAAACACATTGCTGCGAGTCCTTTGATAAATGATTTATGGCTACTCATCCCCCCAAAACATTGTGAGGGTGACAGCTGACAGCTGTTATCACATTGTGGAAAGAGGACTGCAAACAAGCACATCCCTAGCAAGGAGAAATTTTACTTATTAAACACGACAAGGATGTTGGTGAGAAGCGGGCTCAGTCTGACGCTAACGTGATGATCCTTACTGTGTTGCCTGTGGTTAAGTGTAACCTACAAATGGGGGAGTAGAAAGAGGAGGGGCAGAGAGGAGAAGAGAGGTGATGAACACTGGTTTATCAGTACAAGTGTGACAGGAACCTGGATTGTATCAGGGCTAAGGTCATTCAATTCCTCAGTAAAGAAAAATCTCATATAAAGGAGGCCAGTAAAAGAGAGGAGTGTAGTTATGAGTTATCACTAAGAGACTGCGCGTTCCTGGATTAAGGAGCTTCCCTGGTGAGCTGATCACAAGTGGACAGCTCTAAGTACAGGTGTGAATGCACCCAATGCATCCGCGCTCATTTTGAGATCCAATTTCTCAGACCCCGTTCAAAGGTGGTCTCGGTCGCATGCGGCCACATTCTTCCAGCAGAGTGTACACAAATGTGTCTCCGCCCATGTTTAGGGACCACCCTCTCAAGTGACGTCTTTTTTGTAAGTACATATATGGCAACATGCTATTGTTTGTGAACACATTATTTGTTCCAGCTGACTTCACTAATATCCACCCTTTAAAACTGCACAAGCTGCAGCATGCGGAGACACTTTGCAAACTTTTTTAGGACGGCTGAGGTTAATTCTTATTCTTTTGTACCTTCTTTAAATTTGCCATCGAATGCCAGACATGCACCAAGGTTTTACTTTTAAACTGGATTAAATCATGGTTTAAGTTTAAATTCTATTGCACCAAACTTTAAAACTAGCTTAAAATTAAGAAAGTTAAAAGCTAAAGTCTCTCTTTAAAACTCAGTTTAGTTTTAACTTTAAACCAAGATTAAATTTAATTCTGATGCACCAAATCTTTGAACTTCAATGTAAACTATCATCTACGGCTAACTTTAAACCTACAGTTGAGGAGGGTTAACTTTCACAAAGGCTGCATTTTTGAGACGGATCGATCAAAATAAACAAGTTCCTCAAAAAAAAAACACTGAGAAAGACTCAGTCCACTTGAGTTTTATGATGATTACGAATATTTGTCAAGATAAAAGTGCACGAAGGAAAGTGTTTTGAAGCTGAACAGGAGGACTGGACCAACTGTCAAATATGGCAGTTACAGCCATCACAAGGATTGTTAAGCTAGCAACCTTTTAGTTAGCTAGCAATAATGTGACGTTTTGTTTTGGAAGAAGCAGCCATTTTAATAGTTAACAGCCCCAGTTTTAATAAATAAACTTAGCTTATTAAACCAAGATTCATTTTAAATTGTGCAACAGAGATCTGCTTAATTTAAATCATGTCTAACTAATTTTAAATTTAGTTGAACTAAACTCTCATTAGAGCTAATCTAAGAACAAATCAATCGTTGTTGGAGCTGTGAGGACAGAGGTTTGGCTATGTGAGACTACTCCATGTATTATAAGAGCAAACATTCAGCAGCTGCTTGGATAAAAAAATGTACTACTTAAACTATACTTATTAAAAGAAACATCTGATTGATGCTACACTTGTCTTATTTAACAAACACAACATATAGTGCCAAATACAGTTTACCTATTTGTGACCCCCAGATTTCCCTGTTGCGTTAAGAGAAATTTTAAAAACTTTGTGAAGTTCAACGAAAAATGAGTCATTATGATACATTTTAGTGTTATACATTAAGTACCTTCTTTTTTGTGTGAAAACAAAAACACATCTGGTTATTGCAAACAGAGAAAACATTTTATTTGTATATAAAGTCAAGAAGTGAGATCAGATCACGCAGGTCAGATGTAAATACGCAGTGTATCCAGCCTCTAAGTTCACTGAGGGCTGGCCACACTCAGACTGACATTGTCATTCATTCATTTACATGTGGCCAGTCTGGTTAGAGTTGACCTAGGCTCAACTTTTGCCAGACTGCAATGTGACGTCACCTGGTAATGCGCTGTGGCTGCCTGCATCATTTTGATGCATGGCCTGAAGGAAAATCAAACCAAAAGGATGGCGAAATAATTATGAAATCTGGCCTTGAAGCTGTGTTCAAGCCCTCTTGACTACAAGATTTGGCCCTGCTTTGTGTGACACTGAGTAAAATACTGAACTTCTATTACCTCTTGGAAGAATGTCTTGCAGTCTCTCTGTCCTGTGAGAAAATTTTCACTTTTCATTTATCATTGAAGTTTCTCGAACACAGAAGAAAATCTCCAACCAAATGAATTTTCAGCAAAGGGAAGAAATAACTGCCGTGCAGGAATTAAAAGAGCAAAACCAAGCAGCTAGTACATTTATTGTATGTGTGCATGGGTGTGCAGTGGAGAGAGAAAAAGTAAGCAGAGGGAAGAGAAGGGGGAGGCGGAGTAAAAGAAGCGAGAGGGTGCTCGCCTGGCACAATGAGTCCTACTTGTTAGCCAGTGACAGTGTCAGGGATCGTGACAGGGTCCAGACGCTAGACACCAGCTGCAGCGCCTCGTAAATAGACTGCTGTCTCGCAGGCACATTTGCACGGCAATGGTTGCTCATACACGCACACACAAACACACACACACACACACACAGGCATGTGGGCACATGCATAAACTATGGCAGGCACACAGACAGACACTGACTTATTGTCTATCCCAATTCTTGTAAAAGGGACAGTAAACTTCTTTGTGTGTTGTGTCCTGTTAAAGCTCCTGTAGAATGAAAACTCACTCCACACACAAGAGCTCCAAATGCTTAAAAACTGCAACAAAAACAAGGGTATTAATAATTTAATAATCTATTCAAAAATAACTACTCGCTTAATGGAAAAAACAAACTTCGTGTTAATTCCATGTGTGGCTTGCAGGAACTGCACGACTAGTCTTTCCCAGTAATTTTGCCTCGATGTAAACTTTTGTGAGTGTGTGTGCGTGTCATTGAAGGAGTGTGTGTTCTCCCTCCCTCCGCGCTGATAATGAGGGGGGGTAACACACTACATCTGACTTGTGGTGCGAGGAGGGAGAAAATGTGCCGGGGGAAAAGGGAAAAGAGCAGAAGAGAGTTGAGAGTTTGGCGGCGAGAGGGGAGCCGAGCTGGACGGGAGGTGAAGGGGTTAAATGCGCGGGACCGATCCTGCTGAGCCAGCAGCAATACGTTAAAGTGCAAGGTTTCATTGTAGCAGATACAGGATGAAACCCCTTCCCATTAGTCACGCTAGTAACTGAAAAGACTCTTCGCACTGCTTAACCCTTACTGCGCCGCAAACAAGCCACAGCAACAACACAGGTAAAGCTCTTGAAGCTGGCTTCTAGCCTCTGTGTTTGTGCGTAACCTCACATGCACAACGATGTTACAGTCCTTACAGTGCGGTGACCACGTGTGCACATGCATGCAAAGTGAACTTTCTCTAGCTTGATGCTTGAGAGGAGAGGAGCCCATGTCTGAATTCACACATAGAAAGCGACTCAGAAGGAGTGACCTTTGAGGGGGATTTTTCTTTTTCTAAACTCTTGTGCTTGCCCCCCCCAATCCTCTTCTTGAGCAAGCCTCCCACGCCATGCTACAGTACACGCTGTCTCCAAGGGGCTTAGGGAGGAGAAGGCGAGCATACCCTTCCTCCAGCTAGCCCAGGGCAGAGCCATAATCATCGTAATTATCATCATCATCACGCTGCCTTACACAAAGACACACACCACAGCAAAGCAAGTGTCGCAATGACGAAACAATGCAACAAACCGAGCACATAAATAAACACATAATGGGAGGGTGTAAGGTGAATCGGGTCATTACAAAAAAAAAAGTAATAATAATAATAACACAGCAAGTTGTACTCAGTTCTGTCCGCTATTGTTTGAATAGCTCAATAATTTCTATTTTGTATACACCAAGAAAATGGATACAAGCTGGCTTCGTTTGAATGATTTCATAATCTGGCACTTTTCCTGAAAACTACTGAAATCCCTGGTTCAGATAACAGAGAGTAATGGTAAAGGACAAGGGATTTCCCCAGTCTGCTTTTGGACATTCATGGTCTACAAATTATATTAATGTAACCTCTCCAAAACGCATACAAACACACACCTTACCCCTCTGGAGAAGACATATGTGTTGGCTCAAGCCTCTCTCCAGTCCATTTGTTTTAGTGCTCCAGCAAAAAAAAAAAAAGCCATTTGATCCTAATTAAATAAAAATGGAGCATGAAATGCTTGGTGATCAGCACACAAAAACCCAGTCCTGCCTGTTTGTTTTCATTAGAACAGGTCTGAAACAGCAATACACTGACATCTCTGAGTAAACTCAAAGAAGCCATAAACATCCCACGAGGTCAGAGTGGGGAGCTAGTAATATTGTTCCTGGCCAAAAGTTCAGCAGCAATAAAACAACAATTACCATTCATCAATCTCTCATTTCCCCTCTCATTACAACTCCAGTTACCATCAGCACCAGGTAACAAGACCATGTGGCATGCAGCCTAATGTGGTTTACAGAGATGAACAATGTACAGAAAGCACAAGGCCCGTAGTGCGACTCATAATGTAAACCAGAATGCACTGGAAAAGCTGAGAGTGTACAACAGATAGTACATGTTTCACAGTAAAGGACTTGACTGAATACAAAATAAAAATTTCATATTAGTAGAACAAGCACGAAAAGGACACAAAAGAGGTTCACATTATGTAAAAAGTCCATAAATCCAACACTCAAATGCAGTGGTACAGCTTCTGTACAGGTTGTCAGCAACAGCTGCCGAAACTGAGGCCAGGCTGCTTTTCTTAACCGAGGCTGCAGCACATCAGAGGCATTTTACTGTCTAGTTCTCGTTATTTGGGAGCAATGGTTTATATCCATATCTTATTAATATGTCTATGTCAGAAAACACCACTTAATAGAGGTGGTGAAAAAAATCAATTTACATAGGTTTGATTCACAAATCCTAAAAAATGATTTTTAATAACATTTTTTCATGCCTGGCTCAGGCATATCTACTTCCCCTCGCCAGTGAGCAGCGTGGCTAACAGTTAGATAGAAATGATAAATATCTTAGGCAACTACTGGTCGATCAACTTGGTACAACTCGAACTTGTTATTGAAGTTACTGAGAATTTAAAAACGGTTACATTTTTCTTGTCAAAAAGTTTTTATTTGTGCAAGTTTAGCATAAATGAATGTGACCTGTTGTCAAAACTTTGTCTTTACTTGTTTACATTTTAGCAGTTTACAGTTTAACATGTAAAAAGAAACTATAATTTTATACACATCTTGCACTGCTTTCATGCCATAATTTGCCACTCTGTCTTGCAAAACAGACCGAAACAGATTCTGAAATTAAACCCCCTATATACTGAATCGGGAATCGATTTCAAATCAGAAATCATTTTGAATCGAGAATCTATTTTGAACTGAATCATGAGATACAGAAAGATGCACATCCCTACTGCATTAACTGTTTTATTTTGAAATGTTTCACCTTAATATGTCCTCAAAAAGCGATCAAGATCAGGGATTTGATTAGGGTCACAAAATACAAATCATTCTTTTGGAGGACTGTGTCGTACAGCTTGCTGTATGCAGAACATTAACATGTTTTTTATTCATATTGGGTTGTGTGCACTTACACTGCATATGCAGAGATTTATTTGTTCGAGACTGCAAGTTGACATACGACCGGGGTAAACTCAGAGTTCTTACAACATGCTGTCCGTCCACATTGGAACTAAAGTGTTTATAGTTGTTTCAAGCAGCTGCACTTGAAGGCAAAGTTTAAAGGCGCCCATGATAGAGAGGGGAAGAGATGATTTTCACAAATATATCTTCACATTTAAATAACGAGAATATTGTTGATTGCTTTCAGACAGTTTCTCTTGGAAAACATTCCCAAAGTTGCAATAATATGAACTTACAAAATATGACAGAAATAGTTTTCTCCTCCAGAACAACAGTTAAGAGAGAGGGCTCAAACCTTGGCTCCTCTCTCTCCTCTCATTAGCTGGACAACCAAGGCATGAAGTGGATGTGACTCAGATCGCAAATTTCAGAGAGTTACAAAAACGGTCAAACACAGCTCTCCTCCCTCGTCCATTTCTGAAAACTTTCAAAGTTTTTCAACCATCCAACAAGCACTTCTGATAGAATATACTGGCAGTGTATCTGCAAAGTGAACTGACAGAGAAGCAGGACTTTAACCGAAAAACGAGACACCAATCGGTTAAACTGCTTGGTGCAACCTTTGCTAGAATGAAAACATCCATTACCTCATCATGCAGTGACACATGATTGTCATTACTACTTTAACAGTCCTTGGTCATGCGTGAAAAGGGTATTAGACTGAGAACAACTAATTATTGTGAATGCAACGGCACTTGAAAATGTGCTTGTACTGTTTGTGTTTGGACTGCTTTGTGAGTGGTGTGAAAAAAACATTGAAGTTTGGATTGTCAGGCTCATTATTTATTATTATCAGCTGATGTGGCACAAAATTTGAATGCCCTGCTTGAACTAAAGCGAATATAATGATACGCAAGTCAAGAAATGATCAAATAAGTTTATTACGTCTGAAAGGTGCCTCAGTGCCTGAGTAATCTAATGTCCAGTGTCATAAAATCGAGGCGACTGAGCAACGTTTCAGTTGTTTTATTGGTTAGTTAGCTTCGTGCCAAAGTACTGAACTGCTGCAGCACCTTCCATTTTCTTCACCAGCTATTTTATTCTTTTTTTTTATGCAACAGTTATCTTTAGCAAGAATCTCCAACTCTCCACTATAAATGCTTTTTAAAACTTTCTTTAATTGCAAAGCACCACATCCCATTGCTGTTAATAATTTTCTGTTCTATTTGGAGAGTTGTGATGAGACACAGTCATCAAAGATAAGGGACTGATGGAAATTCAAAGAGGTTTTCTTACTCCTGTCTTGTCACAGAGTCGCAGGGTGTTGAAGGAGCCCACAGAAAACAATTCTCCATCTGGTGCCCAGAACAAAGAGGTGATCGGGTAGTCATGAGACGAGGAGGTGTAGAGCAGACGGCCGAAGCTGTCCCAAACCTGGCGAAGAGATGGTTTGGTTTGTAGTATAAAAAAAAAAAAAAGCATTCAACACATCTTTGAGATGTCAAAAATGCCTTATTTAGATCGCCACCCCAAATCTGTTTTCGAAATGTGAAAGTCTGGACAGTGTAAAATCATTTAAATTGCGATTTTTGCAAAGACAGTTCAAGTTAATTTTGAAGGTAGTCTGCAATGTGATTCCATCAAGTTTCCACAGAAGCATCTTAGTCGGATCAGATTTCAATGCCGCTTTCGAAACAAATCTAATTTGACTACAGGCTGAACAAAGTTAAAGTTCAAATACCGCCCACCTTATATTTACAGTCTTCTCCACCTGACAGTATGAGGTCATTGACTGAATTCCAGTCCACCTTCAGAACAATCCCATCATGAGCCTTCCACTAGAGAGAGACAGAGGGACGAGAGAAAAGACCGTTTTACTTCAACACAACATGATGCAATCTATACGTAACTTCTCCCTTTTTTGAAAAGAAGTAAGAGAGATCTCTCATAATTCCTCCACTTGTACTGAGTCCAAACAGAAATTAAACATGAAAACAAGCAGAATCTGCGTAGAATTCATTCTTTTTCTTGCACATAGTATAATCCTGATAAAATGATTCTTATCAGCCTTACTGAGATTAAAAAAAACATGTATTTGTCACACCATTTTCATATTTGACACCCAAGCCAGGCAAAGTCAACAGCACATTTAACCCTGGTTTGCTGATGCACGCTGACCCGTTCAGATTGAGCCCACACAGGTTCAACTCGCATCACTGCGCCGGTCTCCGGGGGGTCTCTGGGAGAGGTTGTGAAGTTGCGTGTGTGTCTGTGTGTAATTGTGCTTATGACTGCACATGCATGTGTGGTAATAGCTGAGAGAGAGCGAAGGGTTGAGAAGGAGCACATTAAACTCTCCACTGTTTATCTAAGGTCCCAGGCGCTATTCGGCTTCAAGAAGAATAATAAACAAATGTATACATGAACAAGAAAAATACTCACTGGTGTGCAAGGTCCTCTGAGCTGTGCCCTTCCTTAATGTAGGAGACCTCAAATACATATGAGTCTGTTTGATTTTTATTCCTTTAATTTACCCTTTCAACAAGCAATACAAATCAATGAACCTAAAGTTTAATTTACAAAGACCTGAAGAGGCAAAGGACCGAGTGATGTCAGGTCATTGGACAGACCAGATCATCAGCAAAATCACACAGAACAGAAAGTTCACATTACATGCTGAATGTTGAGATAATGAATGCAGCTTCTGGGAACAAAACTCAAAACTGTAGTCAATGTAGTGATATTCATTAGCAGCTAATGGGTAACATGACCAAGAAGTGACGGTGAAAAAAAGCCCCATCTCACAGCCAGTTTTTGATTTTAACGCTTTAGAGAGAAAAAATATGACCTTATGTAGATCACAAAAACGTTAACCCCTTGTGATGATTCTAATTAGTCAGTTACCCTGGCCATACTGTTACTGTAACGTTTTGAGTCTCAAACAGAGTTAGTTACAAGGTAATATTTCAAAACTTGGTGTTATTTGAATTATAAAGTAACCAAAGTAGATTTTTACCTCTTGAATGAAAGAATACATAAAATTAGCGAACCTGTATGACTTTGGCACTGGGTTGCAGAGGCTTGATGACTAGCTGTCTTCCTGATGTGTAGAGGATTCTGTCCGAGTCTGGACCCCAGGCTACAGAATACACGGGAGATCCTGGAAGACATGCAGAAACACGGGTACACAGACGATGAGATCCTGGAATAACCTCACACCAAGAGCAATGGGCTGGGCTTCAGCGCAGAAAACTTTGGCTCTTACTTCATTTAATATTTAAAAGATGGAACCACAAACTGTGGATATACGAATTTGAAGTAGGAGTTAGCATAGGCAACTTTAGACCCTGTTTAGGGGTGCTCAAGTACACCTAATTTTCATCTAAGCACCCCTAAAAAATAGGAAACGACACTTGGTTTACATTGGGTGCTTTTAAGAAATGCAATCTTTGGTTTTACGTTGAATAATTGCTTGTTGGGAAGCTTTTAGCACACTTACGGTAACGTAATGTATTGTCTTCAACTCGAATAACGTTAGCTTTACTTCACCTGCCTCTCTTCCTCTGCCTAATTCTGTGAGTGAACGGTGCTGTGGAGGGGAAAACCCCACCCGAACAGAGAGAGAGGCAGAGGCAGAGGAGAGAAAGTAGCGCAACTGAAAATGACTGCAAACGTAGTAATGATTCTCATGCTGAGCCGCATGAAATGAGTGCGCTCGGTAAATAGCATAAATGTAGCTTGTACTTAAAACATAAGCATTTTATTTCTTCGTAGGGGGTATCCCCTCCAGGCAGTGGTGGGCAAACGCTACCTGGAAAATCCCTCTATAATGTTGTGAATAAATAGCCTATTAATAAAAGTTGTCTGACTTTGTTTGCTCGGTATATAAAACATTATTGGCTAACGTTTGCTCTCTGAGCTAGACGCTTGCACTGCACTGCTGCTAACTAAACAAGCCAAAGCATTTTATAATTTTAGATAGGTTGTTATGTAAAAATGTTTCTTTCTCTAGTCGAATAATGATTTTGCATAAAGATGTTGGCTCTGTAAAATTTCGCATACGACCATAAAAAAAGCCTGGTTATCCATTGATAGATATACCAAATTTCTTCACACATAAACAGCCAGGTTCAAGTAAGAGAATTAAGTCTAAATCGTGTTACCTGACTGAATTATTGACAAAAAAATTAAACATTCAATCAAGAAGTTCTTATAAATTAATATGGAGTCTCCCCCACCTTCCTACATTTTTATCATGCTAATATTATACATTTGTTTTGTTTTTGTTGTTTTTTTGCTTAATCACTTTACCAAGAGTAACTGAACAGCTGACAAGTCTTAATTACAGTAACAAACATGTGACATTGTCGATTGTATGTCTGCAAATCAGTCTGGGCTCTCTCAAGTTGAATGGACTTACTATAGAAAGCATTTTCTCAGTCTCAGCACAGGCTGACTTTTTAACAGTAAGCATGGCTTGAATTATAACTCACTAGAAATCCATCAAAAGCATTAATGTAAGTTAAAATATTACATGTAGAAAAATATCAATTTATTAATTGTTATTAAATGAAATGAGTGATTTAGCAGAATAAATACTTTCACAAGGCACCATTTCCAAGTGACATTCTTACTTGGGGCTGAGCCCCCCTGAAGGTCTGATCCTAGAATCACCCCTGGGAGTTAGCATGAACAATAGCTTCAGGGTGCAGCAGTGCTAATTCCTCCTCTTAGAAGGTATCATATTCCCTCCACCTCATGAGAGGCAACCTCACGTCATTCAGCCTATGGAACAGCATTGGGCTTGCAGGCACACCGGCTGAGAAAACCTGCCTAACCTCTACAGCATGAGCACAACGTGTGTGTGTGTGTGCTTATGTGAACATGTGTGAGGGAAAACGTGAGTGTACGTGTGTGTGCCTGTGTGTGTGTGTGTGTGTGTGTGTATGCAGTGGGGTTTGTGGCTACGCGTGTAGAGGGGAGAGGGCCTGACATTTAACCCCACTCCAGGTGCATGTGGTTTCTCACAAATGCCAACTGGTCACATGATCTAAATCTGACAAAGGCGATGAGAGGGGTTGAGACAAGTTCCTCTCTCCTCCCTCTCGCTCACTCACTTCCAACCTCCTTCTCGAGCTCGCACTCTTAAAATGGGTCATAATACACAAGAAGAACAGCGTGATACTGTACTCAGTGTGTGAGGAGTTGCGGGCTCTGAAGAGAAGCAACACCTGCAGTGATCTGAGTGCCATGTGGAGGCTGGTATGTATGTGTGGCAACTCATACCTACCAGTTGTATATCCAGGTATTCTACAAATCTGTAGATTTGCTGAGCAGCCCACCACCTAGTAGCTTATTCTCCAAACAGCCAGCTTTGGAAAAATGTTCCTACATACTGGGACTGAATTGCTGTACCCCTGCCAGGTTTTCCACAGCACCCGTTTTTCAGCAGAAGTGTGCCATCCATTTCCCCCAGAAGCCAATTTTTTTATCCACCCCCATCTTTTTTTCTGTCCCACAACTGAGGAGAAACGTTTAATAAGTCAAACAGCACGATGAATCAATTAATAAGTAATACGTGGTAATGTGAAGGCTGGGTAGAGAAATGTATTTGTAAGGGGCTTTTTTATGGTTTTTAATAAAACTAGACTCTTCTAAAGCTTTGAAACTTTATTGCGCTTTTAATTTAAAAAAAACAAAACGGACAACTGGAAGATCGATTCCGCCTTTGGTTGTACTGAGCACGATTATATTATACCCCATTAGGCTCAACACACACACACACACACAGCACAGCACACATGTTCACACAATCGCACAGCCAGGGAGAGCGCAAAACACATTTCCTCCTTGATTGTATTTTTAAATGATCTGGCTTGAGTAAAAAGGCAGTTTGAACACATCTTGCAGATCATTCAGCGAATGTGCCAGTGCAAACACACTGATGTAACTGCGCACTCATGCTCACAAATGAAACCATCTCACATACGCTTTCATACTGCACGCATAAATTTCAATACGGAATGAAGAATTAAATAACGACGAATTTAAAAACAAACAGCATGTAAGGCGTGGCTGCTCATGTGGCTCTTTGCAGAGGAGGTTATTCTCAGCCTGGTGTCGCACAGAAGCCAGAGGAGGAAGTGAACTTGCATGTCAGTACTAAGAAGAGGAGAAGGCATCATTGCTACTCATGAATGAAACTGAAGATCTGTGTACGTGGTCCTCTTCATCGGGCTTCGGCTTTCGCTGTTTTTCTCTCTGTCTTACTCTCTCTCTGTCACAAGAGGCTCTCTTGAAGCTGTCAGTGACGGGCTGCGCACGGCTTCTGCTGCTGGCTGGCAGTTGTCATTGATGTGACCTGCTTTCAACTGCTTGAGTATAAAACTCAGATCAGCTCCTTCTCCCACTGGTGTTCAAAATGTGTGAATCAACATTTAAGTAGAGGGAGGCCTTAACACTGGCACCTCTTGCATATGCAGCTCTAAGCCTTCTTGCAAGAATGTACACAATGACAGTACAGTTTTTCAGGTTTTCCTTACAATGCACAGTGGGTCACAAGTTACTTAATCAAGATGGATTAGCTGATATATAACAGCAGGTGAGATTGAATTATGTACCAGCCTTCGTGTGGCTTTGTATGTGCAAACTTAACCCCCCCCAGCCCGACTCAACTTGACGCAGAGGTCTAGCAACGCTAGAGAGTGAATGAAGAGAGGGAACAGCCTTATCAAGAACAAAGCAGAGAATCCAAAGATAAAACGTTTTGGTAACACTTTACTTAAAGCATCCATCTATACTGCACTAGGAACATACTTATAATGTGCTATAATGTGCCTATAGTGCTGTTTCATCATAGCTATAAGCAAGGTAAGGGTAAACCCTAACCCTAACCCTTACCATAGCCATAGCCACAAATAATGCACTGTCTGTTCATAATACGTTATATACGTTCATAATGTGCTATAATGCATTATAAAGACAGGTTTCATAAAAAGCATTGCCAACGTTTTTTTATTTCTAAGTGTTTTAAGGTGGTTATGTTCTAAAGCAAAAAATACATTTAAAAAAAAACACGCCCACACCTCCCCACAACCCTGAGGGAAGGTTCTGTAGTACCAGATTTTGTGTGAATTCAGTCAAAGCGCACACTTTATCCTCTCTGTCTCTCGCCACTCTGCTGTCTGTGTGTGTGCTTCAGCAATGGTCACACAGACACACACAGACAGAGACACAGACAATGAGTCAGACAGAGCAGAAGAGAGAGACGAGATAGCAATATAACTGGGTTCCTAAGTTTTTACTGAGCCCGGACCTCATGCTGCTTTTGGCTGGGCTCTACATTAAAAGGGTGATGTCTAAAAACATTCGGAACACAGCAAAATAAGAAGAAATACGGGCACAATCTCTGCCAACCGATACACAGACACACACTTCTAGTGGGTCATATGTGATGACTGAGAGAGATTACTTTTGCATGAGTCAATGTATTCTATTTGTTTTGTAGGAGAAACCTGCATATGCCATTGCAGGATTAAATGTTTTATATCTACTATTGTCAGCTAGCTGCTAACAAGCGGCCTGTGTGAAAATAATGAGATGCAGACCTACAGAAACTCCCCCATTCTGCTGGTCTTTTATAACATTAGAAACACTCCGTCTACAGGTTGGGTTTCTTTCTCCAGGAAATCACATTTGGCCAAGTGTAAACAGTGCACAAACACTGGCATGGAGAGAATACATTAACTGGATTAAATGGGAATCGGTTTCATTTTGTAAACTCACAGAATTATTGTTCCTCAGCTATAGTTGATTAAATTTTCTGGCTACAGCTGTCCATCCAGGCAGTGAAATCAATGGTCCCAAACTTTCGCCTCTATCATTAAAAATCGCAGCTGCTGCAGTTTGTAAACTGCACTCTTTTAAATTGCTATTTTGGTATGAAAATTATACATTTTTTAAAAGATGTACTTTCACAGACATCAGCAACCATCATTGGGACAACACAGGGCAGAGGATGCACGCATTAAAAAATGCATAAGTTATGCCTTGTTCATCAACTTAGTTCAGTTGTCAAGAAACAATTTTTTTTCTTGAGCGATTATTTGTTATCGCAGAAAACAGTAAATATGTGTACGTAGCTTAAATTCAGGGGGTCTTTAGCCTTACCTTGGCTGGCCAGTGTTGAGCGTAGCATCCCACTTTTTGACCAGATCTTGATTTGTCCATCCTCTCCAGCTAAGAGGTTAGAAAATAGATTAAATGGACCTTAAAGGTGTGAAATCGCAAAACTCTTTATCAAATCTAAATTGAAATTTTATAGAAGGCGGCTTTAACAAGCATTTGTTAAACTGCAATCAAAATATGTTTTGCCCTGTCTTCTTTACCTGTGATGAGAGCAGTCCCATCATAGTTCCACCTTCCAGCCAAAACGGCTCCTTTGTGTGCTTCAACACTCCTCTCAATGCGCCCTATCTTAGAGACCAGGTGGAACTTCCCTGAAAAGAGACAAAAACAGGCTTACTGTATAGCAATTCCACACTTTAGGCCTCTCTAGGGGTTGATGTGGGTGTTCACAGTCTATAATTCAGGAACTCCACTCTCCGCTCTAATTCACTGGCTACTACATGGATGCCATCTTATATTTAGAATAAAGAGACCACGGTTTTATAAGTCTGAGTGATTTAGGTTGCTGCGCGAGGCAAATGGGTTAAACAATTTTCTACGGCCTATCCAGAACACCAGTGAGGAGAAAATATTAAGCTTAAAAAAACTTTACAATCCAGCACTATAAATAAATGTATAATAACTATCAATCCCATAACACACAATTAGCAACAAGGCTATATTTTCCCCTCCCAGCTAAATTACTAACTTATAGTGTAAAGTGGATGAGTGAAACTG
>JAPZDX010000023.1:17383250-17394699 GCA_029783625.1 Naso annulatus | reverse complement strand
ACACACACACACACACACACACACACACACACACACACACACACACACACACACACACACACACACACACTTTGGCAAGTATTCTTATTTGTATTCCTACGATCTGGATCCTGCTTTCTCTGGCAGACACTGATATATCAACTGCATGAATATTCATTCACTAGTCAGAGTTGTAAGCTTCACCCCAGCCTCCTTTTTTTTCCCCTCAAGTGTAACTATGTACACGTGTGTATACACACGCAGATACACACATGCGCACACACACACACACAAAATGGATGTCTTAAAAAAAAAAAAAGTATCTCTGTCTCTTTTCTGCTGTGATTGAAGCCACTTATCAATCATTTCCTTGTAGATTAATTTGTACAGCCGATCTCCTCGTAGATTAATCATATCTGTCTAAAGAAGCCTTTTTATGTTTGGGTTGCTTCACTGAGCAGGCAGAAACCCCGTGAATGTGCACGTTTTCAAACACACACACACACACACACACAAAAGAACAATGAGTTGCTGTCGGTCCCTGGATGCCCTCCTTCAGCCATTAACGACAGAAGAACAACCCTGTCGGATTTTTTAAAAAGGCATTAAGAAATCAGTAAATTGTTAATGAGATCACAGCTGGAGCTACATTTCTCCCAAAAAACTCACCAAACCTTTTACTTGGACGCTGATGTTATCAACTTCATTAGAGTGGGAGGATGAATTCCCCTCCCCATTTGTGTGTAGGAAGCTATGAAGTGCTGGTGGTGGAGAGACAATTCAAGACCTCTGTCATTGTGCCTTCGTCATCTCCGCTCACCAACTTTCTCTCCTACATCTTCATGGCTCATTGCTTCTGCGCGTTGTCTTTTTCTCTCCCACACACACACGCGCACACACACACACATACAGAGTATATGTTGCAGCCATACACTCACAAAGCTCCTCTGATCTAATATCAATTTGCATTTCTCTCCACTTGGCTGCAAGCACAATGCACATCAACGCAGCAAAGCCATATCACTCATCCTCAGTGAAACCTTGTTCTTGTTCTTTTCAGGCTCACTTTCTCAACTTTGATTGAAGGGCCGATTATGTACACGGCCTTCATGGAGCAGAATCTGAACTTAAAAGTCTACATTTCTCTCAGCGCTTCCCCTCCTTATCCTTTCCTCAAGAGGATACGTGGATACATCCGCTCTTATCAAAAACAGGAAAGAAATGGTATCATGGCAAGAAAATGAAAGTGAAATAAATAGAGATGGAGTACGAAACTCACACTCCCCGTTAGATCTTCAGATGGAGCAAACACAAAGATACAGAAATGGAAAGAATGAGAGTGAGATAAGAGAATTCCAGATGTTATAACAAAGCTGCAGTATGATGGGAAAGCAAACCAAGTTTTCTGTTTACAGAGGGCAACCTCTGGGTGCTTTATCACACAACAATAACTTAACCGTGGGACAGAGCAACAAGGAGATAGGAAGGAAAGGAGGAAGGATGGAGCCATGCACACATCAAACTAAATGCACCACGGCTTGCTATGGCTCCAGCTCCTTCTTTCCCCTTGTTAAGCTCTTCCTGCCAGAGGTGAACGCCTTCCACCAATTCAAGGAGGCATTATTATCAAACTGAGATACAATATATCACTGTGGCACACACAAAAAAACCCCTCAGTTCATTTGCAGCAGATCTTGTCACAGCAGCCATGTGGGAAATTGGACCAAAATTTCAGACATGCAGGAAATTCATCTTATCATCCAAAGCCAGGTTATTTATCGCTCAGGCAATTAATCAGACATCGCAGCCTCCCTAAAACTGTCAGCAAACGACAGCAGGAATTTAGCTTCATTTCTAAAATTAGTAAACCACCCAATTTAAGCCTGGGCTCAACCTGTTCCTTGTCTGCTCAGCTGAAGCAGTTTCCACTTTAAAACAAAAAACTGAATGTAATATAAACATTTCTTTTGACTTCTAAAACTCAACAGCACTATTGTTACTTAGTACCTTAGTTCTTACCATTTTTAGTAGTTGCTATGTCTATAAAAGGTCAGAAAATAGTGAAAAATGCCTGTTCGTATTACAATATGGTTGGTTCATGTGACCAACATTTCAAAACCAAGTCAATGAGTTGTTCTTTTTGTCAAGCGCTACAAAATAAAACATCAAATCCCTTCATTTCAGAGGCAATTATCAGGGGATGTTTGCTCGAAACTGCCAAGCAAAACAGTTTCACTAATTGATTTATCGGCTATTGTTTCAGCTCTAAACATAACAGCTCTGTTATTAATCCAGACACCTGAGGATTATTCAAATGCAGATTGAGTTGTCACAGTTGACGGCATTCTGAAAAGACGCTTGCCACCACAAGGCACGTTGCAGCGTGCTCTGCCAAGTGCCACTTCCACCATCCTGAGTCAACAGCTTCCTGGACTCCATTCATCCCTTCCTGTGTCCATCCATTCATGAGCGCTCTCATCTCCATACAGCTGGCTTCCCTGGCACAACTCTTTCAGTTAAACAACATGGCATGTGTGAAAAATAAGCCTACAGTGGGCATATGGTGCAATAACCATTCCATATTTCATATGCACATACACCTAATTTCCATATACACATACAGCGAGTGGTGCAGCAGCAGGCAGCAGGCCTATAATTGGGGCACCCATAAATAAGGAGCAGAGTGACGCCTGGATTTCTTGTGTTTTGCACAAGATGCATGTATGCATAAATTGATGGCTTTTCATTTTAATAACTCCACACTTGCTGGTGTCATCTAGATTGCATCCTCCCTCTCACACCTTTGCGAACTCCTCCTGCACCACGTCACGACCACACTTCCTTTCACTTCTCATCATCTTCCTCTTATGATCGTGCCTCCCTCCTTCCTCCTCGCTCGCTTATTCCGGTGCTTCGATCTATATCCTCCTCCCATCTCTTATTTCTAACCCCAGCCCCTCTTTCTCTCGCCTGTCACTCTGGAGACAGATGTTGCATTTATCACATTAATTACAAACTGCCTGCCTCTTCTCTCGGTCTGATTAGCGGCATAGAAAAAAAAAACACACCAGAGAAAGCAGCAAATATGTGTGCTTCGTTGAGGCCTGCATGGATGTGTGCACGTATACACAGACAGCTTTCATCACAAGGTCTAAACTTTGTCCTGTAGATTTAGTGATATGCAATGTTGAGAATGTGCCTTTTCTACAACAGTCACAACACTGGCCTCTTGACTTCTCCTCTACTCTTCGTTCTCATTCATCACAGGGAGGAAAAAAACAACGATCAATGTTTGTGTGCAAGACATACAGCCAGACCAAACTGCACAAGCTGATAAACATACAGACATTCATAAAAATCGATACTCATTTACTCCATCCACTGTTGCTGCTCTCATAAAGCTTCCTGATGAAAACAAATGCACTTGTGCGTGTGGATGCATCGCTTTATGGGGGAGTTCAGACTTCTTTCACCCAGAACATTGAATAGATTCAATGGACTCCGAATTCAAGGGGGATTGCTAAGTGCATATGGGGACAAGGCCTTGCGTGATTGAGCTATGAATATGGGAACGATACAGTAGAAGAGGACTGGGAGTAATAAAGAGTAACGAGAAGTAGCTCCTTTCAGCGTGGGAGTCATGACAGATATATGGACAGAGACCAGGGTAGATCCAGCATCACATCAGTCTGTGTGACTGGCTTGTGGAAGACATCCCTCTCTCACACTCTGGCAGAGGATATACTGGCTGAGAGGAGTGCTTGACAGTAAGAAATAATCTGATCCAGGATCACAGTGTCCTCTTCGATCCACTGAAGAAAACAAGGCAGTGACTGAACCTGCATCAGTTAAGGCCTGGAAGCAACAAAAACAAAATTCATACTGGCTGTTACCCCTGCTGATGTCCATATTGTCTAGACATTAAACTTACCTTACTCCCTCAGGTCAAATTTAAGTAAGTGGTAAACCGTATAATGACAGATTATGAGGTGGTGATGATGACACATGCTGCTCCATGATGGCTCAAATCTGCAGCGCAGCCAAGCCCCCATACAACATAATGAGGACAGGATGTGTAGCCAAAGAACAAACCGAGTGCCCACTTTCCAAGATGTTCCCAAACGTCGCCAATTACAGCTCAAAACTACACGGTGGGCATTTTCAGCTGGCCATATTCAAAAAGCTTGATTTGGAAAACGTCCAAGAACTTTCAGTCGGGTCCAGCTAATGATTTATATCAATCATTATATGCTGAATAGGCTTGTCCATGTAGGAATGGTTTTCGATTATAAATGCCTCTGATCATTTTTTGTTCATTTTTGCTTTGCAAGCTCTTGACAGCTTGTACATTTGTTGTCCCGACTGCCTGGTGAGGGAGGGCTGCAGGCGCAGCGACGGAGCCAGCAGGCGTCAGGCCACAGGTGTCCAAGGCAGCCCAGTTTCCACAGCAGGTGCAATACCATCATGGAGCAGACCCACTCCACTTTGGCCTGCTCACTATTTCCAGCCTTAGACATCACTGCCCCAAAAAAGGACGGCCTGCTATAAATAGAGGAAGCATACCTTAGCCTTTGCTGTGTGAATTTTGAATAAAGGATTTTTGTTTTTCAATTCACATCTTGCAGAAGTCTCAGCTACGTGGAAGTGGTAGTTTTTCCTTACCTGGACTGATGGTCCATGGAGGTTGTTGTATTTTGTAGAGGTTAAGGTGAAACTAGACAACTTTCTGGCTAAACTTTGTCATTATGATGTATAGCCTGATTAAACAATGTAATGGCCGTTGAAAAACGACACCATTAGCTGCTAAATTGGTCTCCAATAAGCCCTGTTTTTATCATGATATTTTCTTTGCCACAGGGATGAGGGTTTTGTGGAAAAAACAAAACAAAACAGTGACGCTCTCTGTCCTAATTTGCAGGTCTACGCTGCGCTTCTTAGCGACAGGTGAGGTCGGTCCGAGCCGATTAGCTCACCGTGCTCTGACTCGCCTCTGCCAACAACAGAGTGTCTGCGAGCCACACCGTCAATCGGCTCAGTTTACTCTGCTGCAACTTTCCCGTCTCTGTCCAAACTGGACTTGAAGGAGAGAATGACAACAAACGAAATAAAGGGCGAGCCAGCGCAAACGGTTGCAGCCAATTTGCTTCCCAACGAGTCTCATGCTACAGCTAATGCTAGCTTGCTAGTTCGTTTGCAGAAGTTATCTACAGCAACTTAAAGGTGAGATTAAGTTAAACTGACATTACTAACTTGCTAAATTTTTCAAGATTTCATTGTATCTTCCTAATATTGGAACAGCAATAAGAAGTGATACTACTGAGGCCCTAACTGTTTCTGTAAAGTTTCTCCTGTGCCACCAGTAAGTCAAATTAAACCAGGGCTGCAACTAACAATTCATTTTATAGGCTAACTGATTTACCTGCCGACTATTATCTAAATTCTTTGATTATTATTTGGGTGACAGTTTCCCAGAATCCAGAGGTAAAATGCCTTTCTTTGTCCTACCAGCAGTCCAAAGCGCAAGATATTCAGTTTGCAATATTGCAAGAAAAGCACAAGTCCTCACACTGGAGAAGCTAAACTCATATTTCTTGGCACATTTGCTTGAAAAAATACTGATGTGATAACACCTTTACCAAAATTGTTGCTAAATAATTTTTGACCATGGCCTAATTGATTAATCGACTCATCCTTTCTGCTATATTCCGAGCACCCTTGTTTTAGGACACAGACTAATGTGAACTGGTGTCATGGAACTGGAATGTGTAGAGCACACCAACAGTCACCATGCGTACATGCCAACAGTCTTTTTGACAGCATACATGCATCCACAGCGTCCCAAAGGAGCAGAATTCATGGAGACTCTGTTCAGTCTGTCAGTTTGTAACTACCAGAGGAAGACTCTTTACCAGCAAGATAAACTGTATGTTTTAGTCCTAATCCAGAAGACATAATGATGTAGGTGTGCGTGTGTGTATGTCTTTGCATGTGCGTGCGCGTTGTAAGTAAAAGTCGGTGACTCCCCTCAGGACTGGAGGCAGCAGACTCTTTAATATTTCACAGCAGTGATAAATAAGTCAGACAGACTGCAGAGAGATAAGGTGACTCTGCGGGTAGGGGTGACGAGGGAGGGGGAGATGGGGGACAGAAGGCGAGAGGAAGATGCGAGAAATGGATACAGTGAGGTGCAGAGAGATATAACGTAAGGTAATAGAGCAAAAGGTCAGAGAAGACATGAAGAAAAGGAATGGAGAAAACACATTATACTGTATATAAGGCACTTCAGCCAGATCGAGACCCCTCGGCAAAAATGGAAATATTTGAAGCTTTTTTTTTTTTTAAATATTCTGTATATATTTTAAAATACTAGGTCAGTAATGCAGAACAAGACCTAAAATACCGCAGTTCAAAAATCCAAACAGATGTGTGATCTGAAGGAGAAGGAGGAGTCATTAACTGATCCCACTTGCTCAGGCACACGCACACGCACACGCACACGCACACGCACACGCACACGCACACGCACACGCACACGCACACGCACACGCACACGTACACGCACACACACACACACACACACACACACACACACACACACTCATATGCAGTATGTCTCCAATTGCCCTCCTCCGACAATGCTGACCCTCGGTATTTTTTGATTGATAGGTTTTGGATTTGATGACAAAAGAAATCAAAGTGGGTACCACAAGGAGGGAAAGGAGAGAAGAGACAAATAGGTAATACAGAGGGAAGGGGAGAAGTGGATGAGGAGGTAAGGGGGAGGAGAGGAGAGGGAGAGAAAACAGAGACAGTTACTGTAGGGAAAGGTCAACAGAGACAGAGCGCGAGTGTGAGAGAGAAGATGAAAAACAGAGGAAAGAGGTAGAAAAGTATGCCATAGTCCTTCTCGGGGGAGGAACTGCCCCCATAGTGCCGTTGCCATCAGTCTGACAGACTTCTGATGAAAAGATGAAAAGCCTCCACTGGTGCTTCATACAATCTAACTCAGCTTTTTGTACAGTAACAGCATGTTTAACCTATCTGTCAAGTCTTTGCTTCACAGACTCTTTAAGCCTGAGAATCTACACTAACTTGGTGCTTTCTGACAAGCGCAACCCTGGAAAATCTTTCGGCTTTGGACAAGGTGTCGTCTCTCAGCAGCCATGTTTATAATCCCAATTTCTTCTGAAAGAAATAACTTCTTCCCTGCTTTTTCTCCACCCCCAAACAGCAGCTTTAAGCTCCTTCTTCCACTATCTTTACTCACACTTCTGCACCAAATAGGATTGTTATTTTTTCCTCTCTGTCTTTCCAGCTTTGTCCTTTTCTCCACCTAACATCCATGCCATCATTTTCATCTTGTCTCACCATCAATAACGCATCTCTCCTCCTCTGAGCAGCTGTAAGCATAGCTACTATTTCTGCTGCTAGATGAGCTCATTAAGTCAACTCAGGAAGAAGGCAGCATACAGGTAGTGGATGTGTAAACAAGGCATGAGAAGAAGGGGGCAAGCCAAAAATACTTTAAAGTCCAACAGGAAGGGGAGAAGGAATTAATTGGGGAAATAAGAGCGGGAGGGGGATGATGGAAAAAAAAAAGAAACTGAATCCATGGAGAGTCCGTATAGTCCCAAACTCCCAAGTGGGATTAGTGTTAATCTAATCTGCCTCGCTGTCTCCGACTCCTTTTAGCCTCGGTTTAAAGGCGCTCTCAGGAAGGGAGCAGGGATCCTATGAGCCTTGAGCTGTTAGCATTAGCTTACATCACTGTAAGCTTCATCTGCACCACACTAATCAATTACCAAGCCTACTTGCTACGAAGCTCCATTAACCAACACCCAAGATCTGATATATTCTATGTATCTGCTGGCCTCTAATGGGTAGTGCAAAAGTATCTGTGGCAGTTTAAAACGATCACATCACCACAATTTACTTTACATTATTCCAAGAGTCATCTGCAATAACCGGCCATGGCTGTTTTGGGAAAGAAGAGATAGAGACGATTTCTGTAATGCATCAAAGCGGTGAAACGATTAGTGCTTTGACTGTTCGCCTGAGAAAATTTGATGATGTCACCTTGGATGGTTGTTTTTGTATTTTTTTACAGACGTTTTACAACTAAGCTATTAATCCGTGTGAATCAAGATATACTTTGCAGATTAATCAATAATGAAAATTAGTTGGGGCAAGTCGGTAGAGCATGCGCCCCATATACAGAGGCCATGTCCTTGCCGCAGCGGACCTGGGTTCGATTCCACCTGTGGCCCTTTGCTGCATGTCGTTCCCCCTCTCTCTCCCCCGTTTCCTGTCCACTCTTCACCTGTCCTGTCCTAATAAAGGCACAAAAAAAAAAGCCCAATAATGAAAATAAGTTAGCTGCAGCTTAAATCAGATCACCTTATCGCAAGGGAAAGGCTGCACGGTGGCTTATTGGTCGGTACTGTTGCCTCACAGCATAAGGTCTTGGGTTCGATACCCGGCTCCCACAGTCCAAAGACACGCAGGTTAGATTAACTGCTGACTCTAAATTGCCCGTAGGTGTGAATGAGAGCATGAATGGTTGGTTGTTTCAATATGCCAGCCCTGCGATGAACTGGCACCTTGTCCAGGGTGTACCCACCCTCGCCCAGTGTCAGCTGGGACTGGCTCCAGTCCCCTCCCTTGAGCGGTTACAGATAATGACCCAAAAAGGATATATGCTCTCTGAGCAGAAAGAATGGTTTAACTACAGTATATTTTTAGACTTTATTATAATATATTGATAGTCTTAATTTTGAGTGTAGCAAAAATGTGAGTGACAATTATGGTATTGATTTAAAATATTTAGATTTGGTTTAAAAATGTGTGTTGTGATTCATACTGTGTATGTACTGTGTGTTTTTTTAATGTTAATGTTAAATATTGGTATGAATTAAGATGCAGCACAAATCTTAAACTAGATAATGGAGCTACTGTGGCAATGCAAAAACCAAGCTTGGACGTTGAAAGGAAAGATGTTTGAGTGCAGTTATGACACTGGGGTCAGAGCATGTGAACAACCCATTTCTGATTTTCTGAATGAGGCCAACAATACCTCCGGAGGCCTCAGATATTAAGTTCTGGCAGCCATCAGACAGCCTATCTGACTGGGACCTGGTTAAGTAAAGGGTTTACACTAAGCTAGTTGTGGCCTTTGGCCACCGGTAACTTGGTTCCGGATTACGAACAAAAAGATCAGACAAGTCCAGATTGGAATCAACTTTAAATCTCTTTGGAAGGTTAAGTTTATTTATTGCATTTACCCTGATGAACATGTGGGTTTCGTCCTTATTCTGTTTGCAAACAGCTCTCAGTCTGCTTCTTTAACTCTCCTCTGTCTTCTCTTTAGGCCTAACAACTTTGTCTAACCCTTGCACAGCAGAAGGTTAATCAAACAGCCTTAGCAGGGTTTGATTGCCCCTGCAACACCCTTCTCAATAAGTGCCCTGCAAAAAAAGAGGGATCACTGATGAAAACAACAGGGTGAAAAAAAAATCGGTAAGGGTCATCAATCTCAAAGGGTGACAATCAACAGTATCTGGCAGTGATCCAGCAAGACCCCAGTACACACACACACACACACACACACACACACGCACACACACACAAAAGAATCCTATTTACACACGTGTGGGTGTGTGTGTGTACTTAAAATCCCTCTTCTTCCTCCCAATTTTAATCACAAGCTCAAATTAATGACATGCTGTGGAGTCAGATCCTCTCTCTTATCCCGCGAGCCTTCGTCACGGTGTAAATTACAGACAACCTGGCTCTGGGTTGGTTCGCCACAGAGTACATTTGAAAGTTTGTAGCTCGTAGTGAATGGAAACCATGTGCAAATATCAAACATTCATATCAGTTGCATTCCTCCTGTCTGGAAGGATCGATGTCTGGAAGGCTGTACTGCACATGTGTGCAGCAGACCGGCTCCAGCATGCAAACTTTAAACATACATACGAACACGTGGTCAGTGGAGACAAGAGGAGTGCGTTAAGTTACAATGAATAACTACAAAATGTTGTATTTTCATTTGAGAGAACTTAGATTTTGGAAACGATCAAATGGCGTATGATCAACTGCCGGGAATTAATAGTGATAAGAGACAGTGGCAGACAAACACAACTGGGACGTCTGTTTTCATTCATGAGGATGCACCTGCTTCACCCAGACGCCCAGAGAGGAAGAGCCACACCTGTGAGGGTTGCAAAAAAAAAAAAAAAAGTCACAGCCCCCGGTCTCTTTTTTCACACAATCACACCAATGTCACTGAGTCTGAACAGCTGCGACTTACTACCTTCTCTCCGCCAACATTCTTCTGCCACCGTCCTTTACTGCCAAGACCGCAAGCCGGCAAACTCCAACTTACTCATCTATTTTCTCAATCACAAACAAATAACTGTGGAGCCTGCGACAGCACACAGACTTACGCTCCCAGCCACATTCAAATTGTAGACGATGCACAAGCATTCTTTTTCCTCAGCATTTTATATAAGTGCCTTCTATGTGAAGAATGTTCCCCTTTCAAAACAAAGTGTAGATTAGACCGAGCAGCCCAGTCAATTCAAACCATGTGATTAGACTTAGAGACTGCTAAGCAGCTAAACACCAAAAACATGCCATCTAAAAGCATTGCTTTAGACGAGCATTGTTGGTTATTGTGCATTCAGAGCCATATTTTCTAATGGTTTGGAATCTAAACCTACACTTCCAACACAATCAGCGTGCTTGGCATTTAAATGAGGGGAGTACATCACATGGCGTGGCATGTTAGTGCACCGCAGTGGACGGCTGAGTGTGGCAAGCAGCCGAGGCAAGTGTGGACACAGTGGGGGTCTGCGGAGATGCAATAATGGGGGGGCAGCAGGTTGACATTGCCTTGGAGATGGCGCTTTGTGGCCCATTCATTCGCTGCCAACCCCCCTAAGAGAGAGAAGGAGAGGGAGAGGGGAGGGAGACCGAGGTGAAAGGAGAAAACGGGGTGATGGAGGGGTTACAAGAGGGGTTGGCAAACAAACACAACAGCTCCATTACTAAACTCACCCCTCAGCGCCATGTCAGCTCTAACTAGCCCCACTGGGAGGAAAGTGGACGGGGACAAAGAGAGGCTTAACACCACAAAGCTCCAACTTCACAAACAACTTTCCGGAGAAGACCTGCCTGAAAAACTCACGCAGTGACGTGATGTGATGCGTGTGTGAGCAATGACCTTGTAGCATCCTCCTGCTTGGAGGTGCGTGTATATTTAGTCAGGGGGTTTTAGCAGAAGTGTTTGACGGAGAGGGTGTTAAATTATTGAGCAGTCACTGCCAGCAGGGAAGGACGACACACTGAGGCTGAAGAGGGCACTCTTATCTGGTGCTACATGTTGGCAAACACACACACACACACACACACACACACACACACACACACACACACACACACACACACACACGCACGCATCCTTTCACAT
>JAPZDX010000023.1:17306711-17318760 GCA_029783625.1 Naso annulatus | reverse complement strand
TCTCAATTCTCTCTCTCCACACACACACACACACACACACACACACACACACACACACACACACCACCTGTGCCTGTTGGCCATAAAATAGTGCAAAATCTTTCACATTTTTAGTAAAATGATGGTCCGGTAGTTGATCAGGAACTTTGGGTATATTTTCAAACTTTTGCTAAATTCAGAGATTAAAGTATGTGTGTTTGTGTGTTTGTTTGTTTGTTTGTTTTTATGTATTTTTCCCTCAACCCCCAAAGAAAAACTGCACCAAGGTTTCCAAAATTGAAAATTTACCAATTAAAGGTTGAAGAGATTTACTCCAATATCTTTTCAGGCAAAAGTCAAGAACTTAAAAATCAAAAAAGCAAAGAAAAAAACAAACAAACCAGCGACACATTTCGTGGCTGTTTCGTTTATTTTTCCGTGCTAAAGCTCAGGCCATTTAAATACTGCCGCTCAAAGCTCCAGATGCCATTCGTTTATGAACACCACAACATCATCGACATTTTGAGCATATTCCTCTTCATCAGTGCTGTTAATAAATTGCATCGGGAGCTTTGAGTGTGTGTAATTTACTTTCGCTCACTCCTCGACATAATTTCAGCACCTTATTGAGTGAATTAAATGATTACAAGCCTGAACTCTCGCACAAGGAAGTCAGTTTCCTTCTGCGTGAAGTTTGGCTGCCGGTGCCGGTCTGCTCCATCTCCAGTCATTATGAAAATGACAAAATGTTGTGCGGCAGCAGTCTGAAAAGGGATTAGAGGAGCTGATTTGATTGAAGTGGGCTTTAAAACACCTTCTTATTATCTATTCTGCCTAACCTCCACGCTGCGGATGCTCTTACCTTTGTGTTGACTAAATTACCTAAACAGTTGGCCACACACACATGAGCCCCCATCCAAGGGCGAAATGCTCACTCAGACTTTGGGGGGGACCAAGTGGTGGTTGTGGTGGTGGTTTGGGGGGGTGGGGGATTAAATCCTACTAAAGAAGAAAACGCAGAACGCAGTCCGAAAAATTAGTCCAAAAAATTCTGCTTTAACTTTAAAGCAACACTGTGTAACTTTGACAGAGACCCACTGCTTCGGAAAACAAAACTTTCATACGTCACATAAAACGACAATCTGAGTAAAACCGGGTCATATTTTATGAAGATTTTGTCTTATGACTGCTTTGCCTCAACTCTGTGATTCATGGAGGTTCCTGAAAGCAACATGTAAGCTGCCTGCGGACTGAAGCCGCAGCTGCAGCACCTGGCCGTTGCTGGTGACAGCTCCGCTAAAATAAAAGGCTGCAAACGGACAGAGCAGTAGTCGAACATCAGAGGGAAAACCAGCAGGTATTTGCTCTGTACAATATGACCCGATTTTACAAAAAGTGCTGTTTTGTGAAATGTATTAATGTGCCTCGTTATATTTCATTTTTCAAAGCAATGGGTCGCAGTCAAAGTAACATAGTGTTGCTTTAATTTATGACGATCCTGACATATTGGGGGGGATGTGTCCTCCAGTTCCCCATGGCAGCTATGCCCTTTAGTGCATAGCAGTAGTGGGTTGTGTACGGAGAATCTTTACTTAAGTAAAAGTTCAATCACTCCCATAACTAAAGTGAAACTAATACTTACCATTGGGTGAACCTACTACAGTAAAAGTAAAAATGAAAACTCAGGGAGTTCAACAAAAACACAAATTAAAAAACTGTCATGCAGACTTTAATGCGGGGCTGCTGTTTTAGACTGCAATGCTTTAAGCTCAGTATATATTGTAGGGCCTGACTGCTAAGGGGTTTTTGGGGCTGACGCAATTTTAACAAATTTTATTTCAAACATCAGTGAACAGTAAATACAACACTCACTAAGTATAAAATAACAGACCACCCTCTGCTGGCCAAACCATGCATCTACACAACTTTTTAAATCAGTAGTCCAAACATTTTTCCGCTCTTAAAAAATCATTTTAATACTGGCACGTCTCGGAGAACACAGGCTATGCCAATACCGATATATCTGCAATAGCCTGATAACATTATCAGCTGATAATATCGACAAACCAATATATAGGTTATGATGGAAAAGTCTTTGCATCACAATTTTCTCATTATTTACAGGATTTCAACTTTGAAACATTCGAACATCTTCTAATTTCTGTCCAGATGAATGAAATTCATAAATGTCAATTTTGGTATTTTAAGTTTTACAGATAAACTGAAGGACTTTGTGTTTCTTTATAGGCAGAAAATAATTTCCTACAAATTTAATTAAACTATTTAAAAACCTGTTGGATTAGGTAAAAAAAAAAAAATCAGTATTTTTCATGCATGTCCTTGGGCGAGCTGCTGAATTCCAAACTGCTTCTGATGGCCATTCCATCGGTGTGTGTGTGTGTGTGTGTGTGTGTGTGTATGAGTTCCTGATCAGCAGGTTGCCACTTTGTGTAGAAGTCACATTGTGTATCACTTGTCATCACTAGTGTTATAAAGCACTTTGAGTGGTCAAGAGCCAGGAAAGCACTGCGTAAATGCAGTAAATCACAGGACAGCAATGTGTTTTTCAACATTGGTGATGTTGTGTTTGTTGAAATCATCCTGAGAAAGATTTTGAATTGTGTCATTTTTGCTTCATATTTGCTCCTCTAGCGGAGGAGCTTGCAAGGGTGAGGAGCAAGTTCGTGGATTCGGTGTCCAAAGAACTCATCAGTCAGCTGCTGGATGACATTTTAACTGATGGCATTGTGAACGATGGGGAGAAAGACTCAATAGTCGAGGAGAATGACAGCAAACGAGACAGGGCTCGTTGTCTCATTGACACTGTGAAGAGGAAAGGGGACAAAGCCAGCAGGATGTTGATCGATTACATACATAAGAGAGATCCTACACTGCACTCCGAACTGGGTCTGACCTGTGGTCCACCTGCTCCACCAGGTGAGCCGACATATTTCAGCTCCTCAGCTTTCAAGTGGTCCTTCATCCTGTTGCCATTTAAACTGATATGCTATTGTTCACAAATACGAACAAAGTAAGTAATTTTTAAGGGAAATATTTTTGCTGTTCCCAGCTGCAGAACCAAAGATGGAGCAGAAACAGTCAAGCATGCCCACTTTCGCCAGTGATGCATTCTGGAGGATGAAAAAGAATGAAAGACGTGTTAGTCATTTATAAAAGTCATATCAAACGGGGGAAAATGGGATACGCTATTTTTACTGTTGGTTCCTGTGCATTCCAGTTAATGTTGAGATGTGTATTATTTACTTTTTTCTACTTTTGATTTGTTTTTTCAGGTTTACCCTGTGACCAAGCATTCCTGTAGAAATCGTGTGGCTCTGCTAATCACGAATATAAAATTTACAAGTGAGAATCTCAACAGAAATGGAGCTGAGAAAGACGAGGAAAACATGGAGAATCTGCTCACATCGCTGGGCTACGAGGTTGTGAAACACACAAACCTCACAGGAAAGGTAATTTATCGAGACAGAAATAAAGAAAACATTTTATCTGGTTGATTTGCTTGTACAGTAACTGGTATTTGACTGATTTGGTCTCACAGGCAATTGATAGAGTTGTGATTGAGTTCTCTCAACACCCAAAACTCAAAGAGACAGACAGTGTGGTGGTGGTTCTCATGTCTCATGGGAAGCTGGGAGTTGTCCTCGGTGTGGACTACAAAAATGAGACATGTGGCGATGAGCAACAGGATGAGTTCCCCATAAACAACATTTACAAACACTTGGGCTCAGAAAAATGTCCAGCACTGCTGAACAAACCCAAGATCCTCATCATCCAGGCCTGCAGAGGAGGTGAGTCTCATCCTCTCCTATAGATACACCAAACTTTAATATTACTTAATAGAGTCTGTGAATGTCTCGGTTGTTGTCTTTAAGTGAGCCCTTCCTCTTATGCACGGTACTTTATGTATGCCACATGTTTTCCAGGGGAGGGAGGATCAGTACTTGTAAATGAGGATGAGGTGGACAGTGACCATGTGACACACCCAGGTTCTGCTGGAGAAAAAGACATAGAGGAAGATGCTTGGAAATGTGTACACAAAGAAAAAGATTTCATTTCACTTCTCTCCAGCACTCCTGGTGAGTTAATGTTGAGTTAATGTCAATATTAAGAAGTTATTCTGAGGCTAATACATGAAATATTAATCTGAATAATTTGTCTAGCAAACACCTAAAAACAGTTAACATATGTAATAAAGACTTTTTATATTTCCTGTTCCTGTATGTTTGTCCTCCAGATTGTGTCTCGTACAGACAAAAAGAGCGTGGCTCCTTTCTTATCCAGCATATCGTTGAGGTGTTCAGCAAATACACACATCAGGATGACATTGAGGAACTTTTCAGAAAAGTAAGTTCTGCATGTGCAAACTGTCTTTTGAGTGGGAAATGTTCCGTATAATAGGACAGAGCAGGGAGTTTCATCAGTCGCAGCGTATTTTTAATGTCAGACACTGTTTGTTTTGAACTGCACAGGTCATGCAGTCCTTTGAGGAGTTACCACTTCGGAACAGACGACAGATGCCAACAAAAGACAGATGCACGCTGACAAAGTGCTTCTACTTCTTCCCATGCCAAAGCTTTAGTTTAGGTTAACGCAAACTTTGCTTTGATTTTTTCTCACTGTGCTTTATGATGAACCCACTGGTGAACAGAACAACCTGAAAGTTTGTTTTCCATGCACTTAAATTGCTTTTATATTTTTATAATCTGCCATTATGACAGTCTTTGAAGCTTTAAATGTTTAGTTGAGAAGAGTTCTTGTCTGTGCTGAGGTCAGCTGAGATAAGACAGTGTACGATAATTGAAATGGTGCATTTTTTTCTTGTGAATTTCCATTTTTTATTGCTTTATACTTCAGCTCCATAAAATGTACAAAGAAATATATTGCACTTCTACTGCCACAACTTTTATATGTCAGATATGGCTACCAGTAGAAAAGCATTTCAGATACAACTTAATTGAATTTGTTAATAAAGTACACTGTTGAAAAAAACAAGCCAAGCGTGTGTGATGTTGCTGGAATTGAGAAAAACAGAAATAACATGGAAATGCTAAATAGGTCAATGGTTCTGTGAAATCTCTCCAATTATAGTCATGTAGCTTTCTAAGAAGAATCCTTCGACATAATGATTAATTTAACTTTTCATACTTAAAGTATATTTTGCTGAGAATACTTTAAAAAAAAACTTTAATATTTAACAGAATCTGAACACCTCTTGGGATGAAACTGAGTATTGAGTATTTTAACTAAAATGAAAATATGCAGAGTATTGATTTTTTCTGTGGGAAACCATCAGTATAAGTCATGGTGTTAAGTGAGTAATACCTGCTTAAAAATATAAAAATGATGAAAATTAAATTTTAATCAATCATCTGTAATCAACAACAACTTTGGCTAAGTTTTACTGAATTGTGCATCGATTCTTAATGATGTTTGTGAATCAATGTGTTCAGTGAAACGAAAGTAATGTTATTCCTGTTACTCTCATGATGTATTGACTATAAGGAAGAAAAAGTTCAGTGAGCTTCAACTTTTACAAAAGGGGAACTCCAGGGAGCAGAGAAAAGTTAAAGTGCCAAATGGACACAGTTGCCCGATGAAAATGAGAAGTAAACGCAAGCTCATGAACTGGACAGAACCCAGAATAGGAGACATTAGAAATTTGGAATTTCCTAAAAAGAATATTTTTATAATTTGTATATTCCAGATTTTTAAGGAAAATCCCCTCATTTAAAATGAGAAGAGTTCAAAATTCAAACATTTTTACATTTTCAACTCTTACCTATTCATTCATACGTTCACAGAGAAACTCCATTCAAACTTTCAAATGTTCCACATCTTGTTTACATTTTGGGTGCCATTCAAGTATCAAATCCCATTAAAACTTAGAAATATATTCAACTTTCTTTAAAGCTTAGTTACAGTGGAAATCAACTACAAAGTCCTCCAAACCCACCTATCTTCAGCCTCCTCCCATTCATTCATACATTCACAGAGAGGGTGGGACGTAACCAAGTACAAATACATTGTTACTTTTACTTGTAGAGATTTTTTCAGGTATCTGTACTTTACTTGAGTATTTGATTTTCAGACTTTTGATTTTTTCTCCCTACATTTTAACACAAATATCTGTACTTTCTACTCCTTGCATTTTTAAAACAAGCTTGTTGCTTCAGTTTTAATACTTTTGCCTTTTTGGCTGTGCTCTGGACACTTTACCAACCTGTCTGTATTTGGCACTCTGGGAATGAGACTCAACAATCAACTTATTTTCTGGTGCGTTTAGGAACAGCTCACACAAATCCTACTGATTTTACCTTAAAGTTTAATAGTCTTTGCATTATATTAGTATGACGTGTGGTTCAGTTGGCCTTACACACACCTTACACACTTTTTACTTAAATACTTTGTGTACGGTTCAGAACCTGTAATTTATTACATTTACTTGAGTAAAGAAGTTGGGTCAGTGATTCTTCTTTTGCCAAAGTCTAATTTTTTTTTTTTTACACAAAATATATGTACTTCTACTCAAGTAGAGAATATGTGTACTTTTGCCACTTCTGTAAGTAACTTACAAATGCTTTCTTTAGGACATGCAGGAGCTTCCTGTTTGTGTAAATGCCCTTAAAGCAACACAAAAACTCTGAAAGTGAATTTCCAGACAAACTTTACTTGAAAAACAAAACAAAAACAAACTTGAACAAACATAACCATGTCATTACAATACAACACAAAGGCAACAAGTTGAGTAGGCAACATGGTAACATGGTTGCAGTCTGTGCATGTCCGGTGTGTTGCCAGAAAACTGATATGAGTCTGTTACTTCACTTACTTTGACTTCATGCCGACACTTTCACTAACTGATTAAAGTTCCCTCATGAGAGTAAACAGAGTAGCAGTCTGACAGAAGGATACGTTCTGTTTAAAACTCGAGACAGAAGACATAAAACAACACGGGTTTCTCACTTACAGGCCAGAATTATCAATCCAACCTGACTAGACTCCATTTGAACAGCTTATTTGAACATACTGGCAGTGTTAGAGAGCTTCAAATCACTTTACACTTTATACAAAACAAAGACACAGGTGGCTGGTAACAAGCACTCACTCCTCATCCGATGACTGGCACTCATGTTCAAACATGTAGCCACAAATAAACACATATCTTCTGTCCAGCATATGCATGCACGCACTCACAGCAACGGTCAAAAAATGCTGCACAACCGGTAAGGCCAGATGAAAGTAGAGTACAGAGGCATTGCTTTCGTAAACAACTACAAGAGATGACATTAGAAAAGTTTGGCATAGTGATGATTCTGCAAGCAAAATATCCAACATGTCTCTTTTCCCCAAACAAACAAACAAACACCACTTTACAGTGAATTGAACCATGCAGGGCTTTTGAAGGGAGGTAGAAGAAAGAACTTAAAAAGACTAGAAAAGAAAAAGGTGATAATAAACATTTAAATAAACAGAGGTCTATAGATAATGTGGCTTTGAAAGCACTGCAGAATAGTGGCCTGTCGCCTTGCCTGTACAACACAAAATAGACATTACAACATAATAAGGGTCATATTTGGAAGTTGGAATGTATTAATATAGTATTTTAGGTCATTTAGTAACTTTATCACTCAAAAATTCACTTTTTGGAAACATCATTTCGTTGACAACACTCAACACTCAGATAACAGTTTGCAGCACCACACATTTACAAAATAGCAACTCATGCGATAACACCTCTGGCGCGGTGTAAAATGTGGAACGCACCTTGTACTAGATTGCATTCATGAAAACAGGAAACTCAAAGTATGAATCTGGTGTTTTTGCTCTGCTGTGTGTGTGTGTGTGTGTGTGTGTGTGTGTGTGTTTGTGTGGCGGTTAGTGTGACGGTTGTTGTGGTTTAGGCCAGCACTCCCCCAACGATAGAAGCAACGACAACTCCCAGAATCACACAGCATATAATAATCATAATTTTCTTCTGTCCAGTGTCAACAACAGATAAACAGTCATCCAAGGCAGCAAATGGGGGGCAGAGAAAAACATGTTAGAAATATCACATTAAACTTCACACTAACACATCACGATATTTGTAATCATTAGAACAAAATGCAGTTTAGAAAAAAAGCAGACGAAAGCAATGCAGTTTGGGAAGAGATTTTAATGTGTCTAAATATGTCGTTGGAGTGTAACTGTGGTTTGAAAACATTTCCACATGCTGTACTTTATAACAAAAAATCTCTGGTTCCTGCATTTTGTTCATAACACAACAAACCACACACAGTGCATATATACACACATTAAACAAATGTGAATTACTCTCATGTCTCAAGCCACCATATGTGCCACAATGGAATACGCAGCTTTGATGCCATCTGCTGTTAGCATCGAAGAGTGAAACATGCCAGGCAAGAATGTATGCACCTGTAGTACTTGTTTGGTAACACTTTACTTATAGCATGCATCTATAATGTATTATGAATGTACTTATTAGGGTCTGACCGATTTATCGGTTAGCCAATATCATCAGCCAATATGGGCCTATTGCAGATATATCGGTATCTGTGTATATTTTCATTAGTAAGTGCCGATATTAAACTTTATTAAAGCTTAAAAAAATCTTTCGACGAGTGATTTCAAACGGTGTAACCACATAGCTTGTCCAGCAAAGGGCGTGCCATTATTTAATTGGTAATAAGTGAAGTGTTAACTGTTCAGTGCACTGATGTTTGGAATAAAGTTTGTTAGATATCCTGCCTCTATTACTTAAATTTGTCTCATGTATTTGATAACCACATTCAAAATATTATATTTAGAATATCGGCTCATATATTGGACATCGGAATAATAAGCAGGTTTAGGGTTAACCCTAACCACTTAAAACACATTATTAGTGCGTTCATATTTTATTGTAATGTGGTATATGTTCATAAAGTGTTACAATGCATTATTGAGACAGGCTTTGTAGAAAGTGTTACCATTGTTTTTTTTCTCTTTTCCTTGTAAAAATCCACACAGTGACTTTTAGGCGATGTATATTGTAAGAAATGTTCTTTTGCATTTTTCTGCATGAGTTCATGAACAGCCAGTGCAACATTTAAATTATGAGTATTTAACCCACTTAACTTACTGCCCTTTGCCTGCTGGCATGTAGGGCAGCAATAAGGGAGTGTGTATTTAACAAGCTCCATTAATTAAAGGGCTAGTTCAACACTTGTTTGTTTTTATCCAAACAGTTAGATGGGAGGATACTACTCATGTACAGTGAATATGGAGCTGGAGTCGGCAGCTGTTAGATTTAGAGTAAAGACTATCGGAGGGAACTTATGGTGAAGCAGCCAGCCTGACTCTCTTCAAAGGCAGCAAAATTCAACCACCGGACCCTCTAACGCTCAGTATTTAACAGGTTTGCTTTATTTAAACAAAACTAGAATTGAAAAAACAACATTTTATGTTTTAATCTAATGCACACATGAATTTAGCTAAACAATGCAGACAGTTTGCATTTAAGTAAAACGGCAGCTTCTTGGAGTCCGCTGTCCACTTCTTGTAATTCATTTGTAGGGTTTATGTGCTGGCTGGTTTGTAATTAACTTTCTGCATTATGGTTAACAGCTTGAGCAGTTTAACTTTTTGTTACAACGCTATTTCTATCATTCCTCTCATCTAATAGCAAGAAAGCATACAGGTGTATTAGCCAGCTTGTCCAAATTTTTCTTTAAAGTAACAATGTATGCGTCTGAGAAAGTTGACTGTTCAGTCTAACTGCCAGCTCATCTTATATCAACTGCTGAGACTCAACAGTCAACTATTGTCCAAAAGTTACATAAAGTTGCTTTAAAGCTGGGGTAGGCAATGTCTGAAAGTCAAGCTAGCTGTAGCATGAGAATTCTAAGGAAGCAACTCCGCTGCACCCTCCCCTCTCTGTTTTTCCTGAAGCTTGTGTTTTATTGCATTTGTTGTTGCTCTCTCTTTTAGCTGACGGTGTCACCTCAACTCAGCTTATCCAGTCGTCAGAGGCCAGTTTTACAACATAAGACAAGTCACTGTTTTTAACTGCCAATCAGCTCATAGCGACATCACCTGTCCTAAGAAGCGCAGTGTAGAGCAGCCAATAGGAACACACGCTCTCTGAAATGACATGTGATTGGCCGAAAAGTCCCCGTCACAGTTTGAATACAGAGCCAAGGAGAGGTGCAGAAGTGTCGTGTTTTTTTACATCTCCTGAGGTACAATATGCTAAAAGGTCATTATGGAATTTGTGCCTGATGGCTCCAAAGATAAATTGCTGACCTTGGCTTTAACGAGGACAGGAACAAACAAGGCGAAGTTTATATTTTTGAAACAGTAATCATGGACTGGTATGTTAAAGGCTGACTGTTCATGAACTCACTCTCTGCCAAAGGGGGGTATGTGTCCTGTTTTTTTTTTTCCTTCCTCAATATTCAACACTTGTTTATTTTGATTATCATGAAACATAATCACATGTATGCAGCTTTGTGTTTGTAAAAAAACAAACACACAGCTCCTCAACATACTCCACAACATGCAAGTGACAAAACTGCGTGAATTTTGACACAAACAGACACAAAGCACGGGTTAGGTTCTCAAGGTTTTGACTGCTCAGTTTAGAAAAAGCACATCTTAAGAAATGCATTTAAAAGTTCAAATATTTGAGTGCACAGAAACATATCGGGTTGCTTTCAGAGCAGTGGTGTGAGCCTGCTGACTACCTCAAGAGCAGTTACTGACTGCACATTGGAGTTCACGTTGTAGGAGGCCTACAGTTTAACCTTAGACCCTGAGAGGAAGGCATCACCTCCTGTCACGTTTGCGCTGCAGGGGATTTTTAAGGTCTTAGCTGAGTCCAGCTGCGAGGGCAATAATGAGGACGATCACACACACTGCAATACAACCTCCTATCAGGATCACCTTCTGGATAGGGGGCAAACGGGAGGAGAAACAACGAGGGTAAATCATCAGAAAATGATTCAGTGAGAGAACAAATGAGAAACAGAGAGAAGCAAAGAGAGAAAGAAAGTAGAAAAAAAAACTTGCACAGTCTTTGATTAAAAGAGGGGGAAATAATCACGTAGATCAGTGGTCTTCAACCAGGGGGTCGTGACCCCTAGGGGGTCTGTGGAGGTACTGCAGAGGGTCCCCCAAAATAGTTAAAATTTTTCATCAAAATAATTTATATGTGGGAATTTTTTAAAATTTGAACAAAAATTATATTGAGTAAACTCAATTAAAAGTAAACTCTAATATTAATGAGCAATAATAAGCTACTTTTTACAAATATGATAATGACTGAGTATAAAATAGATTGAAAACAGATGGCTCACCTTAAAATGCAACACTTTTTCTGTTTTGTTTTGTTTTGTTTTTTTAAACTGGGGGTCCCTGCTCAGTTTCTCTATCAATCAAGGGGTCCCTGGGCTGAAAAAGGTTGAAGACCCCTGATGTAGATGACTCTTGTAGATAATTAGGTTCTTGTGAATGAAATTCCTCCACCTTTAAGTGATGTTGCACATATTAACCAAGAGGTGGCAGAGTTGCTCCACTGCGGTGGAAGGAAGATCAATCAAGTAACACATTGAATAACCCTTTTTTTTTTTAAACTGTATTCTCGGACAGCTCAGTCAGATGAGTTCAAGTACCCCTTTATTTACACAATTTGTGTTGTTCCAAATCTTTCGAACGACATTCAAACTTGATGTTATTTAACACTTTTCATTATTTAACCTTGTACCATCAACATGTTTTGGCTGCCTAAGTAAAAACCCAAATGGCAAAGCTTGTAACAGAAAACTGTGAGGCTAAAAAATTCATGTATGAATTAGAGGACATGTTCCTGGATAACTGAACGAATAGGACGATGTATAGCATGTCCATGAAAAATAAAAAAGATTAAAAATTTGAATCTCTGTAAGTTGTGCTTAGCTGCTTTGAAAAAGCTTCAGTGCATTATTGGTGATCAGGTGGATCTGAACGGGTTAAAAGTGGAAGTTGTACTGCTTTTCATACAAGACAGTGATCCCAGAAGCATCACTTT
>JAPZDX010000023.1:17273485-17283989 GCA_029783625.1 Naso annulatus | reverse complement strand
AGTTCAAGACCCCGTCACACTATAAACACACACACACACACGTACACACACACACACACACACACACACACAGACAGACAGACACACACATGCACACGCACACACCATATCTGGAAAGCACTGAGACAACTGTTATTCCCATCTGCTACAGGGACCAGACACTGACCCTCAGCAGAGAGCGTATCTGTTGCTATAAGGCCGCTGGCAGCTGTTACTGGCCGGCTTCCCATTCCTTCACCATCAATGCCCTTTAGGCTGGGATCACCACTTACTGCCTTCACAGTATTACAACCTGAGTGAAGCTCGAGACAACCTTCTGTTTGCTCATATACTGCAATGAAACATGTTGAAGCATAAGTTATTTTCTAAGTGGATTGAAAACAAAGTGAATCTCAAACAACTCCATCAGTAAAATGTGGGGAAACTATATTTTGCTTTAGGTTACGTACTTTTAATCAGCATGGAGTTCAGTGCAGCTCACAGCAACATTAATAGATTATCTGATTAGAAATTTAAATTTCATCAGCTTGTAATATATTCGACACACAAGGTGGTATCACAGCCTTAACCTAAAACACAGACCAGCTTTCATTTTATGACAACACGTGACATATTGCACACATATTTCTCAACGTTAGAAAGATACATTGGTGGTGCATTTATTGGTTGGTCAAGGTCAGTTTATAAACAGTATTTGTTAAAAACACTCCGACACAGCACCATTTAAAACTAACAAACTAGGAAAAGACGTCAGCTTCAGCCTCAAACTTTCAGTTTGGGTTTTCTGACTGAAGCCCTCAAACATCTCGACTAAAAAACTTTAAGTCCTCACTGCCAGCAGATGTCATGCTTTATTTTAAATTTGCCTGTGTGACAGTGTTGTAAAGCCAGCTTTAGGCGAATGATGGTTGCCTCAGTGGTTTGGCTTAAAGTGATATTCCACCACAAAATTCTGTTTTGTATATCAATTACTCACCCTTAGATGTTCTGGATTGAAGGTTTTTTTTTTCTTTCCAGCGTTCCTCCACAGTAAACAGGTAATTCCCCTTTTACTGGCAGTCTATAGGGGTACTCTCGTAAAAGCATCAAAACTGTCCAAATATGTCCATCTAAAACTTTCAACAGCTTCCTGTGGTTTAATCAGATTCTTCTTTATCGTGTCATATGCTCAATATTTCCAAAACACTTTTGGTGGCAGATCTAGTAAATCCAACACAACCGATCCAATGCTTTGTGTTGCAGGTTACAGTTTTGGGGAACTCTAACTTGAGTAATGGCTTTGTCAAAAACTGCAGAAACTCCTCTCTCTCTGCACCAGTCATTTTCGTTCGCTCATCCTTATGTTCTTTTCCTAAAAAAAACGAAAGGTTATCCCAAACTTGAAAACAAATGAAAATGGCTGGAGCACAAAGTGAGAGAGAACTTCCTGCAGTTTTTGGTGAAGCCATATTTGTTCAAACAACAGTTCAACGTTTAGAATAACCGTAACACACGACACAAAACATCAGATCGCATGTGTTGGGTTTCGTACCTCTCTCGCCAAAACAAAATTGTTTTGGAAGTAATGAGTATAAGACACGATAAAGGTGTTGTGAGTTTTGGATGGACCTTTTTAGATAGTCTTAATGCTTTCAAGAGTGTACTTCCTAAAGCTGCCAGCAAAAGGAAGCGCGCATTTTTTGTAATCACCCGTTTGCCATGGAGGAATACTGGAACGAGGAAAAAAAACTCATTCAAGACATCTACGGATGAGTAACTGAATAAGAAAAACAGAACTTTGCAGTGAGATATCACTAAGAAATGTGATTTCTTCTCAATGGAAGCCACACACAAACGCTGAAGGCCTTTTTGGCTCTGCCTCCAGATTTGTTCTTTTGTTTTGTTTAAATCTGTCATAATTTTACTCTTTTTTTTTTATTGTGCAAATGAATATGATGCAACAGCATCATAGCTACTCACCAAAGAGCAGGCAGGATAAAATGCATGTCCTTGCAGTTTGATGGTGTAAAACGTGGCAAAGATGTAAAACCATCTGTATTTATGAGTGTGTCAGTGTGATGTCAGGGTACGCTGACACTGACAAGACACCGAGCCGATTCTGTTTCTCCACTTTAACTCGGGGTCAATTGCTGCACTTCCAATCTCTAATGTGCAGCCATTTATCTTTTTCTCCATCTTGCAGTATCTCTCCGCTCCCTCTGCTCCCTCTGTAAATATATTACCAGTCCTTTGTGTGTTTGCTCCGCTTATTGATTGTCTAGAGTCCAGTTGCCTGATGTTGCGGAGAGACCAAATCTGAGCTCATCGCTCAAAGATTACCGATATTTGCTCGACTGCAGGAATACAGTGTGAACTCAGGTAATGACAAACCGAGCGTAGAGATAACGTTATCCAATGAACTGTATGTGAGAGTGAAGAGTTCAGACCCAGCACACACTTCTCTTTAGTTTCTATTCAGCCAGCTGTTGCACAGATTTGGTACTCTTATTTAAGGTAAATTATTCTCTCCAAAAAAATCATCTACAGTAGTTTTGTACATTGTCCGTTACGACAAAGAGGAAATAAAACTATTTTTCCGAGAAAAAAATTAATACTTAAGTGGATACACTCAGTTTTTATACATTAAAGTCTGTTTAAAAGTCTTGGAGAGAAGCACTGGTCATGTAAAACCACTTGGAAGCTGCACGAAATCTGGTAAATGCACTTTAGACTAAGAGGCATGCATGAGTTGGACCTGAGTAAAATGTGTATAAAAATGAAAAGAACAAACAAACTGCTGGTTAAGAGTTAAAAAGAAATAAATCTAGTTGCATTGTGGGTCATATAAATAGAAAGTTCTGCAATGAATGTTCGATTCTGTCGCATTAATTCTGTCCATCACGAATCCTGAAGATTTCACAGGAGTTTGAAAAGATGAATAGTTAGGAAACCAAAGGTTATTAGAAAGCTCATAAAGCCAGTGGTACAAATCCATTTCTTAAGCCCGAGGTTTACCTGGAATTTAATATATTCTCAGTGAGTATCTTAACGATCACACCATGAAAAGGATTATCCACATTCATCAAGAATGCTTTTAATCTTAGAAATCTGTTCAGAATTATATTTATCATTTCTCCAGCAAGTAACACACAGGACACAAATTTTCTTTTTTTTTGCACAGCCAAAGAGCAGATGTGGGTGTTGTACCTGATTAAATCTCTACTACCAACCCATTTCTTCTCTTATTCTCCTGCAACATCTTCCAAGACATTACTGCATGTGACTAATTAAGCACCTTTACCTTACCTTTACCTATTACAGTGTTTCTTTACTGAAACCCCCTTCTGCCTCCAAACACTTGACATTTCCATCTAGATCAGAGCAGTGACACCACACACCTCTTGCTGACCGCTGGTTCAGGGGTCAAGAGGAGAGAGGGCAGTTCAACTGATTTATGCCTTCATAAATGAGTCATCTTACCAGCTTTGACCCCTGTTGTATGTGTCCTTACCCTCGGCTTTGACCCTCCATATCTTGTTAACCTTACTTTAAGAGGCATATTAATAATCCACACTGTGTCTTCAATGGCTATTACACTGCAGCAGCTTGGATACGGTGAGGGAGATGTGAGAGAAAAGGAAATTGCAAGAGATAAAGGAGGCAGACAAAGGAAAAAGATGGTTGAGGAGGAACAAAAGGAATACAGAAGGCTGGTAGAACTTGCACAACACTTTCAAATTTTTTGGTGGAGGAGCTTTGGCAAACAGCACTCTGAGGGAGGGAGCGCGCTCAGCCAAAAAAACTGACACTAGAAATAGTAACACTCACAGGCTGCAATTAAAACAAGCCTCTCCAAAGCTGCGAGCTGAGGACTTTCAGGAGTCAAAGGAGAAAGATGCGCTTTAGAAACTAGAGGCTGAGATGTCAGAGGGAGCAAACACTCAGCAAACACACTGAGAAATGTTGCAAAATAAACTCAAGTACCAGAGTTACAGAGCAGACTCTCCGCACTTCATTAAAACAGAAGCCCAAGAGTGTGTTGCAGAGGCAACAGGGTAGTTACGCAAGATCTAAAATGTGGATTTGATTTTGAAATTTGTAGATATTCTGCAGTTAAGCGCCACATTAACGGAAGTCAGAGTGCGATTTGGTTTCGCATAATGACGTGTTAATGGCAAAAACAGGCCTCGAAGCAGGAACTTGTCACAGATATTGATTGACACTCACAGCGGCCAATGGGGCTAAATGTGCATCACGCCCGCCCTCACCTTGGAGAACACTAATGGTGTCAGCCTTATCTCTGTTGTGGAGGACTTCTCGCCACCACCTTCATCTATGCCTGTGGATTTTAGCGACAAATTGGCCAGAAAATGGAAGAAAATGATGATGCTGACGTTTTTGACGTTTTTCTTTAGGCTTGTGTCTATATTATCCGCTCATGCATTTTCAATGGACGAAAAATTAGAAATGTCTACGAGTGCAGGATTTTTAAACATGTATCTAGCACATAACATGAAATACATAAACAATTAACACATATTTTTCATGGGGTCTTTGACAATGCACTACTCATGCCATCACGTGTCTCAAGCCAAGTCACGAATCATGAGCATTCTCCTGGTGTAAATGGGCAAACAAAAGGAAGTTAACATTTAATCTCTCTTCTTTTCGGTCGAATTTTCCAGCAAAAAACAGCAACAACAACTGAAACTTGATATTGCAATTGATCCAAAACTCTGCAGCCAGACGTGCAGAGAGAAAAGACAGAGCTCAAGTCCCTGTGCTGTCTTCCTAGTCTCTAGTTTTGCATCGATTTTTGCGTCCTCTAAGTAGTACAGACAGCACTACGAGGCATTACTCCAGGCTGCTTGTCTCAAATGGTTTTTATGTACAGACATGAAGACACATTAAGTGCAGTGGGATCAGTCTCTAATAACCCCACTGCTGCTCAGGTTTCCTCCCGCAGACACAAATGTTAGACTAATTGGAGATCCTGAAATTGCCCACAGGTGTGACTGTAACTTACATACTGTGTCAAATGTCCGATTATCTTGTTTAATGTTGTCAATTTAATTCTATTTGCAACACTGGAAGTCAAAAAGAAGAAGGAGCTTTAACTTCTTGTCTGGTTAACTTTAGCCTACAAACTAGTTTTCTTGTGCTGGTTATGTATATTTACAAAGACACAAGCTTTATAACACCGGAGGACTGCGACATGGAGCAAAAGCTGATCTTATGTTTTAATAAAAGGAAACAAAGAATATTTGTATACATCAAGCTCGAGTTTATATGAGGCACTATTTACACTTCATACAGAGGCAAGAGGACTCAAAAGGAAAGAACAAAACCATACCATTCTGTTTCCATATGTGTCAAAACATAATAAACCTGATGAACATACACTTCTCTCTGTCATGGTTTGGGATTTTAGTTGTCTGTTTCTTCTTTCATTTTGTAATTTCTTTCCTCATGTTTCATGTTTTGTTATGCTTTCTGTCTTTTGTATTTTGTGTTTTTTCCAGCCTGACTGTCCTGATTGGTTTCACCTGTTGCTTATTAACCAAGTGTAACTGAGTCTGTCTTTTTCCTCATTCTTTGTCAGGTCTGCTCCCACTTCGTTTCCTCATGCCATCCCAGTTTAAGTTCAATATGGGTTTTTTTTTCTTTATTTTTTTGGTATCGCATCCTCAGTTCCTTGTTTGTTAATATCAGCTTTACATTATTAAACCTGGCTCTTATTTTCTTCAACTCGCCTGTTTTGTGCTTTGCTTTTGAGTCCTTTTTTTAAAACTTCCCAAAACACTCTCAAGTCAAGTCAAGCAGTTTGTTTTAAGATACGCCCTGTAGTCTCCCAGTTTGTCCATCTTCTTTGACTGTGTTTGAGTAGCAACCATCACTGTTGTGAAACCCTGAGTATGTCATCCTCTCTCTCCTCCGGATGTGTGAGAAGGGACGGGAGGAATTGACATGTGAGCATCAGAGGTTGGGCTTGTTTCATTCTTCCTAACAACAAAATAAAGCTGTAAAAATCAGTGAATTCTTGCGTCCATTATTCATTGGCTAGGATGCTTTTGTAGATATTTCATATTAGCTGACCCTCATGGAATCATAAAAGCTGCAGTTCATTCAAGTTAAGGCTGAAGTAACAGTTTCTTTTATTAAATCTTTGTTGCCATACTTGATCAATTTCCACTGACTGCATCCTATTTTTTGGTTATGGGTCTATTGTGCACTCGTAGTTCCTGTCAGTTTCACCTAAAACCTCACAAATGTCACTTTTTAGCTGTTACTGTTCTCTAATAAACTATCAAAATGAACAACTTTACTGCTGCGATAAAATACATTCTTAACTCTTCTCTTGGAGAGCCTAAATTCCACATGTTGGTCCCTCATCAACATGAAAAAGGAGATATATCCACATTTGAAGCTACTGAGGGACTTTAAAAGGCTGATAAATAAAAGCAGTAGAAAACAGAAGTTGGCCTGGGACCAACAGGGTTAACATGGGGAAAACAATATCTACAGTAAGTGATCCCAAAGTAATCAAGACTTAATTTTCCAACGTAACATGACTGATTTGTTCATCAAACAAAGTTATCTCGAAGGTTAATTCCTCCATCTGGCCAAATGTGTCGCACCCCATGCTCTCCTGGGAAACGCTTTAAAAATAATGAGAAACAGTGCTGAGCAAGACCGATAGCTAACACTAGAAAACAAAACAAATAATGCAATTATTTAATGGACGACGTGAATTCGATCATGCTTCTAAATATAAAAATGCATTTGTATCTTTCCTTCCTGCATTAGAGGAATGTGCTTCTGAGAAAACACAGGTTCAATACCCATTATGACCTGATGGCTATTACCTAATATATCATCGTTATTGAACCTACAACGGTATGCCGCTACTGAGCTCATCCCACACAGATACACGAAGCCTTAACACCAACCAAGCAAGGCAAGCAACACACACACACACATGCACACACACACACACGCACACACACTGTACATTGCAATACCCTGGTGAAAATTTGCTATGCTTCATTAAGGGGGGGAATGTAAACTGCGATATGGGATAATGTGTAATGCAGGGGCGGAGGTATTATTACAGAGGCTGCATGTGCATCAGTGTGTGTGTATACATGTGTGTATACGTGTGTGTGTGTGTGCAAATGAATACGGGTTCTGCAAGTTGAGCAGTCAGTGAACACAAAGAAGTCCCCCAGCACAAGAGGAGGAGGATGAGGAAGGGGAAGAGGAGGAGGGGGTCGGGGGTCGTGAAGCTGGCCAGGTGGGTGGCGGCTGGGGAGATGTGATCTGATTATGAAACTGATAAACCGTGACAGAAACAGAAGGTTTACTGTCTCACACTGTTACGCTGAGTTGTGAGAGACATTTAGTAAAAAAAAATTACATATTGTGTGTGTGTGTGTGTGTGTGTGTGTGAGATTCCCTGCTTCTCCTCTGTTAAACTGTTCATGAGCAGACTGAAGAGAATAAATGAAGCTGTGATCACCTTTACTCCATATCACACACTCAAACTCTCACCTATTTTAGTATTTTTCACATAATCTGTTCTTACGCTGAGAGAAGTGAGCAGAAGAGAAACCACCGTGCGGAAAAAATACATATGAGAGGAAAAGTGAAGGTGCTTCCTTCTCATCAGTGAGGAGATAAGGCTTGATTTGTTTTGAGGACGAGCTCTGAAGTTACGGCAGAAACAGAACAGGCTCCGCTCACCACAGGGGACAAAATAAATGGATACCAGAAAAGACTTCACAATGCAAAGGAAAAGGACAGAAAGACAAAGACAAACAGAATATTTCATAAAAATGATGAAAGATCACTCTGGCCTTTTATGTGAGCGGCATTTTTAATCCAACAGTGAATCAGTGTCGATCCTAAAGAATGTTAGATTTCACATTAAAATGCCATTGTGCAATTAGTTTTAATGACTCACTCCAGCGTGAGCAGAAATGTCAGAATTGAAGACGCTACCACGGCTGTCACAGAGTAAGGAAGACGGCATACATACCCACAACCAGCACATCGCACAGTGCTTTTGATCTCAACACATACACATAGTCCCAACCCTCTACAAATCATATTCGTACAGCAGACTGCATATCACTAATTTTCTGAGCTCTGTTTAATGACAATTTTCTTGTCCTGGAAGTTTGCCACTCTAACAGAATATTGTACCCAGTTAAAGATGAGGGGAGGAGCTCAGGCCATGTAATCAGGCCTGTGTATTTTCAATCTAAAATTTCATTCATGTTCCTCTCAGGGGGATTGTTATCATTTCTGTGACCCTCTAATTTTCATGATGCCCCACCATCAGGTTCATTTTTAATTTTTGATTGACTTGCTAAACTAGAGACATCAATCTCATCTGTGCTTCTCACTAATATGTGCAAATGTTAGCATGTTAGCATGCTAAATTAAGATGGTCAACATAATCAGAATTGCACCTGTCTGAAATTTGCATGTTTACATCATCAAATTTTTAGTAGGTATAATTTTAAGCACGTGCAAGTTAAGCATTTTAGCATGCACAGAATACAGCTTTGTACAGCTGCGGCTAATGGCAATGTCAAAAGTTTAGCAAGGAATTTGTCATAAAATATTTGACAAATTAAATTTGGACTTGATGATGATGTTAGTGGATAACTAAAAGGATTACAAGCCCTCCTAAGGAGAACACAAATGTCTGCACTATTTTCACTGCCATTCATCCAACAGTCTTTAAGATATTTGAGTTTGGACTAAAGTAATTTTTGAGCAATGTGAGCTGCTGAAAAAAATCATGCTTTAGCCATCGGAAGACTGATATTGTAAGGAAAGTGAGTGCTGAATTTCTAACAGATATATTAAAGCTGCAGTTGGTAACTTCAGGGTAAATATTAATAACTTTTTGTGTTCTATTTGGAAAAAATGTCATAATACCCATAGACTCTCTCTCTCTCTCTGATGCCTCTATATTCAAGGGTGCTCCCTTTCTATTTGCCCAATCAGTGACACTCTCTGTACTCTCTGTCCTAACTGGCCGGCTTACTCTCTGTTTGTGCCTTACATTCTGACTCGCCTCTGCCGACAACAGAGTAGTTGTGTCCCTAATCGCGTACTTCTGTACTAAACACTTAATATTTTGAGTGCAGAAGTGTCTGAAGTGCGTTCACACTGAAAAGTATACAAAAAGTGTACTACTAGCGCACTCAAAAGGGTCCAAAAATTGAGTGTGGAATGATGGACACTTCACACCCTCAACAAACACCATATTGGTGACATAGAGAAAGTTACGTCACAAACTTCTCAACTTCCAAAATGGTAGCAAGGCATTACAGCCGAGGATTTTTGCGCCCCACCGACTTTGTGACTGTGAATGTCACCATGTTAAGTTACATATGTTTTTGCACTAAGCACCACTATGTATACTGTTGTCAGATAGCCGTTGTTAGTCATTTTTGTTGAGTCTGTAACGATTTGGTGCTATTAGTGTACTAGCTAATGTTGGTATCTGCTATCTAACATTAGCATCCACTAGCTAGCTAACATGCTCATAGCTTCAGTGGTACATTTTAATCAGGCTTCAATCGACTTTACCGTGGAACATTCTTATACAAGTTAAATGAACTAAATAGTGGCAGAAAAAAGCTGTCAAATATTTGTGATAGTCGCCCACCTACTGTTTGCAATTTGCCATTAAAAAAAAAAAAAGTAGTAGCAGAAGAAGAAGAGGTGGTTGAAAAAAAAAACGTTGTCACCTCCCATAAGTGCAAAATGGCAACGTGCAATTTGGGAAAACACTACCCTGGTCAAGATTAGTGCACTACACAAGTGTACTGCATCGAAGTGTACTGCATTTAAGTATACTAACCAAAGCATACGATTTGGAACACACATCGTGTCTGCAAGCGACACCGTCAGTGGGCTCAAGTTTGAGCTGAGATGGACCAGTTTACTCCGCTGCAACTTTCCCTGCAATCTTTTCGTCTCATTTCAAACTGGACTTAAAAGAGAGAACGACAACAAACGAAATGAAATGCAAGCTGGCGCAAAGACTGCAGTGGAGTTGCTTCCAAACAAGTCTCATGCTACAGCTAACATTAGTTTGTTAGCTCATTAGTAGAAGTTACCTACTGCAACTTTAAATATGAACATTTTCATTTTGCAGATTTTCAAAATGTGTTTTTTACATTTTATATACAGGTTTGTGTCTTACGCTAATTCCTAACTAGACACAATGTGAGCACGTTACATTGTCCAGACTGACAGCGAAATCGCAGAAGAGGAAGCGGTTGAGTTGGTTGTTGACAGGAAGAAAACGGAAACAGAAGGACGTCAGCGCTGATTTCGACCAATCAAAATAGGCCAGAGGCAGACCAAGCGTGCAAAACTTCGCTCAAATAGAGCCAAGGCGAGCGATATTCCCAGCAAGCGACACGTTACTGCGGCTGTTCGCTGTCGCACAGTGCCAGTTAGGACATCATCATTGAAAAACACGAAAGCGATCAGCTGTTAG
>JAPZDX010000023.1:17260816-17271341 GCA_029783625.1 Naso annulatus | reverse complement strand
ATTAATTGGTTTTGCTCTGCCACACTGTTCTCCTGCACTTTCAGCTTATTATACACATATGCTTGTTCTTCTTGGAAATAGTCAGGAGGCTGATTGCTTTTTTTTAATGTATTCAAACTTCTACTCCTCATTTTTATACTGATACTAGAGACATTTTGCAAATAAAAACCCTGATCAATAATTCCACTGTAGCATTGGCCAAGCTTCTGACTTTGTTTAAGGAAAGTTTCTGTGGAAAAATGACGTAATTTATTTAGATTTCTTCCCACTCCTTTGGTATTATTGAGCGAGTATACACTTGCAAAGAAAAGAAGGAAACTTCACCAAATAAAAAGAATATTTTTACAGTGCTAAGAGTTGTCAAGGTCTTGGTATGCTGACAATGTTTCCCCGAGAGAATCACATTTGAGAGAATTAAACAAGAGGAAGCAGATAAACTGAGCAGTCTTACTCTCATCTGGGTTGGGTGAGGCGAGGATGGCACTGTGCTTCCTCTTCACCTCCTCAACTTTCTCTGCCAGAGACTCAATGAATCCCCGGATCTCCTCCACCTGTCGAGAGAAAGAGGGAGAGAGAGACCAAAAGGCACTTTAAATCTCCTCGGTGCTGAGGCAGGAAGCACCAGTGATTAGCCTGAGTGATGTTGATACAAACTAAACTGAAGATGTCATTATCATATTAGAGGCAGAACGAAAACAGTTTTAAAGAACACATGAACGTAAAAAGGTCTTTCATGTTTATCTGAGCGTGATCATCACCAGCTTTATGCATGTGTGTGACGTGAGGACTAAATGTGCAGCAAACCTTTTATCAACTTAAATCAAATTATTACAAACTAACACTCTCATCAATTCCCAGCTGTTATTTAAAATTAATATAAGTGCGAAATCACACTAGTTGCAACCAGAAGCTAAAAACTCTTGTTTGCGATGATGCCTTTCAAAAGATTCTACAGTCTACGACTTATGGTTGATGAGTTATGGAAGGAGGCGGGAGTAAAGTGTAGGGGCGGAGCAAGTCATGACCAATGAAAGTGTGTGAGTGTGTGTGTGTTTCTAGGAAGTTTGGCCATGTTACATGTATCTGTTTAGAAGTTAAGTGCATTTTCGTTACAGGCCACTCCCACTGCCACGCCCCCTTTTTGTCAGATGGCCCGTACTGTTAATCAGCTGTCGTTTGGCTCATTACTAACATTTCCTCTAAATCTTGCGCAAGTCTGTGAATCCATTTGGAAGTTATGCACCTTTTTGCAATAGGCCACTCCCACTGTCACGCCCCCTTTAAGCCAATTGGTGTTAACACAAACACACACCTTTACACACACACACACACACACACACTTGACCCCTATGCCAGATTTCAGCCTCCTAAGGAGAAAACTGTGGCCGCCAAGGACGGGAATTTTTGTTGACCAATCGACCGACTGACCAACAGACAGAGCGATCTATGATTAAAGCCCCATGATGTAGCTTTTTTCCTTAAATCAACAGCTTATAAATAATTCTGATGGTGCACCGACATGTAAAGAGTCAAAGCTTTCTTTTAGTTAGTCGCTCTGCGCCACATGCAAGATGGAAAAGCAGAAACAAAAATGTGTGCAAGCTTGCTGATAATTTTAACTGTATGTGCTACCACAAAACAAAATAGCTAAAAAAATTATGTATAAAATGCATTTATTCTCACAAGTTACACCTCTAAAATGCATGTGCAAAGTTTCAACAGCGTCTTTTACGTGTCAAGCTAGAGTGCCATCACGATTAGCTCTTGGGAAAAAGAGGCAAGATATGTTTTACAGCCATTATCTCTGGCAACAGACTTTTTTTCTGCTAAAGGCTTTAAGTGAGCGAGTGTAGCTTCTCTTATAATGTCTCTGATGTCAGTTTATTCTCTACTCAGGAGGCCATTACTCATTCATTACACTTAATCTTCGCAAAACAAATAGTTCTTTGCAGCTATAAATGCTCAAAATCTCACATATAGCACATTTAATCTTACCTAAGGAGGGCAGCCACAGAGTAGGCCATAAATCTATAATGTCAGTAATACAAAGGAGATCTCAGTATGCATTCATATCTTGTAGGAAAACATCACAAAAAACCCACATCTTAATCTTAATCAAATCTCACATAACTGTTTCTTGTCTAGTTGCCTACCCACTAGATCTCACACATATTCTGCAGACTCATAATCAACCAACAAGCTATCTATTTCTCTTTTTCCAATCTTTATCTGAGTTTAGCCTGAGCTAGCTAACCGTGTGCTGTCTCAACATTTGCATTTAGAAACAGAATGTGGTATCAATCTTCTCATCTACCTCCTGGCAAGAGAGCAAATAAACATATTTCTAAGTGTTAAACTTTGCCTTCAAGCATTTTCTCTTAAATGCATGAAGAGAAAGTTTGACCCTGGCGGCGCATCGCATTCATAACCTCCTTTGAACTCTGCACTTCACAGCATCACCTGCCACCAAGATCCAGGTTTGACATTCTAACCAATCACCTGCCTCCTCCTCCCTGCGGGCTCGTCACCGACGCACTGCCTCTGGCTCAGGCAACAGCTGGACGAGCAGAAGGTCACATCTGTCAGTGACTTCATCAATCTCCACTTTCATCTCAGTCTGTCATCCACCCCCGGTCACTTTCCCCTCCTCCGCACCTGCACCGCTACAGGCCAGCCTGTTCTCCCTTCATTCTTTTCTATGACACATCCATGGTTATTTTCTCATGCATGTCTCTCGTTTGACGTGTCCAATCATAGTCCACCTTTGACCCCTCACAGCTCTGCAATCCCTCCTCCTCTCCATCCATACATTCCTGAGCTTTGTCTCCTCCTCCTCCTCCTCGCCCGGGTCATTATTCTCCCATTATCTCTTTAATTAGCTCCTGATTGGATCTGTATTTTAATAACAACATAATTACCTGAGGAAGACCACGGGGGAGAGACGACACTACAGAAGGCACACAGAGGTGTGAGTTAAGTGAAGAAAGACAAACAAGTGAGGAAAAATCATAGAGGTACAAAGTATAAGTGGGACAGGAATACAGGGAGGAGAACGCAGTAAGTGAGCAGAGAGTGAAATCACTTCAAGCTGCTTCATTAAGACACCATGTTAATGAGTCACGGCCCGTCTTTCAGGTCTCTGTGGTGGACAAAGAAGCAAATTTTATTGGTGTGGGAGAAAAACTGTATGGAAATGTTTACATACATTCAGAAACACATAAATATCTGCATGCGGCACAAGTACTTTGTCCCCCAGCAAAGCCTACACATAAAAAAGGAAGACTGTTTTTGACCTCTCATCATCTAATTTTACTTTTATCAGAGTAAAAGTCTAATTTTTATCTGTAAGGAGAGTGATGAGAAGTCCTGAGGCCACAGTGAATCTGTCTTGCTTGTGCTCACTTCATTCTTGCATCATCTGGCGAAGGATTCTGTGGGTGTGATATGAGCCTTGCAACACGATGAAGAGAAAGTACTGACAAATGTAATTGTGCTCATACAGTATGAACGGAATAGCATGACAAATACATAAAGAAAAGGTTGAAAATCCTTGGATCATGCTTATTGAGTCTATTTTTTTTATTGAGCAGAGCTTTTCTTTAGCATTATCGCACTGCTTGAGGGTGGCTGTCAACTCAATTCATTCATTTTATTTACCACCAAATTTGAGGTATAAACAGTTTCAAACTAATACATATGATCATTAATGCATCTTAATTCAACAAATAGGCCTAATTTACAACAATAAGGATGCAAACACACCCTTTACAGCGTCATAAAAGTTAAAATAATGACTTAGATTTAAATGTTGTCTGGTTTTTATTTCACCAGCACGAAAGCTTAGCTCATGACTGCATACGGATAAAGGCTCTCGTTAGTGTCTCATATTGCAGACACATGCACGTGCACACTTCTATCAAAAGTGTGAAGTCAACATACAACATATGGCACAGATTTGTTCTCACATGTCCAGACTGAAGGCCGTAAAGTGTGAAGGTTACCCGCCTATGTCAGATGTCGAACCTGCTGTTTAATTGCCATGTAGGCGATTACATGGAAATTAAAGGGAAACTCTGTGTAGAACATGTTACTTTAATACATTACGACACAAAACTAGAAAGAAACAAGGCCGCATCTGCACAAACAATACAACAACCACATTATGAAGTTATTGCCTACACTCTGAGGGTCATGTTCATGATGTGAGTGACGAGCAGAAGGCTGCAGCTTCTCTTCACGTCTTAATATCCCTGCAGATCACCAATAAAAGCTTAATTAACACACACAGTCAGGGTGAGAGGCTGATTACTCCCTCTCTTCCTCTGCTCCCGTCACCAGCTACAGCTCCCTCTATCACCTGTTCATCCTCTCTATATTGCTGTCTAACTTCTCATTTCAACGTCCTCCGTCCTTTGGCTCTGTTGTCCGCCTAATCTGCACATTTCACTCAACTTCTTCTTTCTTCACTTTCTTCAGTTCACTTGAGACAATAGACTTAAAGTCCAGACAGACAGAGATTTACGTTTCAATCTGTGATGGACACAGACAGCCTGTCAGAGACCGACAAGCAGCAGCAGAACAGAAACGAGAGCAGACAAATGGGAGATAAATGACTGCAGGCTGCAGTCTGACATCTGGGTGTTATTATGAAGCTTTACTATGTATGTACTGCTGCTATGACTGTCTAACCTCAAACTTAGAAAATTATTGCATGCATTCAGATGTAAAAATCTACTTGGTAAGACTAACCTAACTCAAAAGTAGAAATAAGAACATGTGTTTCTTAGAGCTGGACATGTGTTGCTCTAATATCAGGTGTTTTTGTGAGGCTGGGAGATATTTGTTCTTCCTGCACTCAAAGCGATGTCTTTGTTTGGATTTTCAGCACGGAGTCAGGAATGTGCAATGTGAGAATTCTACTGAACAAGCGAAACTGTCAAAACAGAGATCAGCACTTTGAAAACTTCTAGGGGATGATATGCAGGATTTTTCTAAAAAACAAAACAATGCACTGACACATATGACTCAATTACCATTAATGACCCATTTAAAGTGTGTGATGGTGAATTTATCAGCGTAGTCTCAACCCTCTGCCTGTATTTTCTTACTTTTTCCTTATTTTCTGTATTCAGGAAGTTTGTTAACCTCTGGACAGTGGTGTGTAGCCTACAGCCAATAACAGCGCGCGGTCAGATCTTGATAAAAACTTAAAATAACATCGCTGTCTCTCCTTGCCGACATGAGCTCGGTGTTCAGGTGTCTGTTACCCAGACACACGCAGAGCGGAGAGGCAAACAGCACAGAGGATGTAACATGCTCTCAGGCTGAGTTCACACTAAACCCAGTGTTATGGCACCTGCCTGCAGGATTATGTGGAGGTGCTGCTCTCTCAGCCTAGTTGAGTTGAGGAGGAGGGGCCAACTTTGAAAGCTACTGTTTGCAAACAGTAACGAATTGTTGGTGCCTAAGTCCCGCCCCTCTACATCTGGTCCATGGGACCTTATTTCAGAGAGAGCATGAACAGTGGTCAATGGAAAGAGACAAATTATTTTTTGACCTGCTTAAATTGTACCACCAATCTCAAATCTGATGTTTGTCACTTTAAAAAATACTTACTTGTTACCTGCAGTTTATAAAACGACTGCTGAAGTACATGATTTTGAAAACATATATTTAGGAAGACTGTTTGCTTAGCTGCAGCTCTAAACATGCCCGTGCTTGCAATAATTTTTAACTCTTTTAATCCACTTATCTTGTTCTGACGGAACAATAGAAACTGCGCTAAAGTTACAGCTGTATTAGCTTTGGTGACGTACATTGTGTGAGACGAGAATTCACTGAGCCGTTTCACAAAAAATAAGCAGTAATTAACTGTTGTCATGACATACTGTGCCTTATTGACTTGCAAAAGTATCTATTAAAATGACAAACATCATATTTGAGAATGAGGGCACAATTTAAATGGGATCGAAAGTAGTCCACTGACTACTGTACAAAATTTTACCAAAATAAGGTCCCATGGGGTCCACCTGAAGAAGCGTCACTTAACCACTCTATTCCCGCATGTTATGCCTTTAAGTCTGTAAGGAAACATGCTTCTCCATCCTTAACTGGTGGATTGCTGAACCAGCTGGTCTTAAATAACCCTCAACTGCATTACACTGTGTCTAATTCATTCATTTTAATTGAAAAACATTTTGATTTCAATTAGTAATGTTCTGGTGTCAGAAAAAATTGTTTGTTTTTCTTAAGTTTTTCTCTGACAGGCTGAGGTATGCCTGTGTAAGAGTTTCTTAGTCAGGCTTGATAAACTTGAAAAGCTGGTAAAGTGTATTCCTGTTTAGCGTCAGATGGCAGTTTTATCTCATTGTTACTATAAATAAAGTGAGACACAAAAAAAGTTGATATTAACTTACTAGTTAACTTAATGTGCAGCACTTTGATGCATGTTTGGAGCAAAGCAGAGTTATTTTAATAGCTCAGGAGATGAAGACATACCTGATGAGGAATTCATTTTTAAGCCACTTATGACAGATCAGGAAATGAAAGCCAAACTTTAGTGTTTAGCCTTTAGGAAATGTTGTGTGCTGAGCTGAGTGTGAAAGCAAGGCTGTCGATTTGGTGGACAGGCTTCATGCCAACGATTAATTACGATCTCAAGCTTTTGGCTGTGTCGACTGTGGACACGAGGCTTCATGAGGAAAAACCTCAGAATCCAACCACAATGTCTTTACACTGATAAGAGCCACATCGGGTAAGTTGGGCACCTAATGATGATGCATTCTGGTCACACCTATGACTACATGAGACAAATGTCTTCTTTGGATATTTTGGCTTCTCTGTTTATCTCATTTCTACTACAACCATGACAAGGATAGGCGAGTTAGAAATGGATGAAACAAGGAAAAGAGACCTCATCAAAAACCATTTCTATAAATCTGTGTTGCTGCAGTGCAATTCAGCAGGCTACTCATTCTAAGTGATAACTATTACATGACATAATGTTAGAGGAAATCGATTTATTGTGTTAGTCCGGCTAAAACAGGACTTTAGGGCTGAAACGATTCCTCAAGTAAATCGAGTAACTCGATTACACAAATGCCTCGAGCCAAATTAATTGCTTCGAGGTATTAATTGCCTGTTTGTTCAAGCCCAAGATACAATGAACCAATCAAATACAACAGGTAATATTTTTTTTTAACTGCCACAAGAAGGGTCAGCAGGTGCAGGGCATACCTTCAATATAGCAAATAAAAGTACAGCCAGTCTTATGTACTTCAAGTACGAAATTTATTTTGGACTAGTGATAAATAGAAATAATAATTAATATTATACTCTCTTTCAATTAGTTACAGTCTGACTGTAGACAGCTTTGGTAGAGAAAGATTGCAACTAATGTTATATTTTTTTAAAGGAGATCACCTGTTCATTTAATAGACATGTCCCATTTACTCCTATATTACTATTATGCTTAAAAAGAGCTAAAGAAAAGTAATGTAGCACGCATAATATTTCTTATCTCATTACTCAATTAATCGCCAATATAACTGATAGATTAGCCTACTTAGTTACTAAAATATTTGATAACTGCAGCCCTACCTAACTTTTAAAATGTATGTAAACAGGCTAGTCCGACTGAATCGTACTAAATCGAATTTCTCAAAGGCCAAAGCCAGACCCGAACTGCCTTAAGTAATCTGTACATGATCAATAATCCCCGCGGCATCTTTGACCCGGAACTCGAACAAGATAAATTTGTAGAACAAAGCCAATAAGAATCCCATAAGCACAAGGTGAAGCGTGCACTAAATTTGTACCAAAAGTAAAGCGTAGATATGAATTGTGTAGCGCTGTAAAGTTACCAATGTTTTCACTGTTGGACATGGATTCCACTAGCCATTTGCTAATTTGTTTTTAGCTTGTTTGGCTAACTGCAAGAAGGTCCACTAGCAACCCACTCAACAGGGCATATCACCGCCTACTGTAGCAAAGTCGGACAATAAATAGATTCTCGCTCTGCGCTTGTATACAAGGACAAGGACAGTAGTCCAATTAAAAGGCCTGATTGAACAATAACTGTAGCTCAAATTAACTGTGCATGTAAACGGACTAAATGGTGGAACACGTTTTGATTCAGCGGTGTGGCTCTGCTTCACCTGCTGCAAAATAAATCAGCACAAGCGCGACACAGACTTGTCTGGAAGCCCACAAATGCTGGGCAGAGTGTGAGATACACAACACTTAAATTTACAGGAACTCATTCTGAATGGAGAAATCTAAATGCTAATGTAGGGGGAAGCGGGGGAGGTGGAGGGAGTTGAGATGCAGGCGGCAGCTGTAGCTGCATGGAACCAAAATGAATGAGCAGCAAATCTTTTCATGTGCTTTACAGCCGTGGTCATGTATGATGGTTTTATATGCAACATGTGAATAAAAGGCTAAAATCGATGGCTGCTTAAACTACCATGTGACTCCATTTAGCAGCAATTTCCAACCCACTCTTATATACAGTATGGAATTCATTTACCTACAGGTTAGTCACAGAATGTGCAGCTGCGGCTTACTGTACATGCTATACTAAATATCTATACAGGGTTTTGGACTGTTGCACCTGCAGTCCAGTCACAGTCAATTTAGCCTCTTCAGTGATGTGTGTTGTCTCATGTTGCTCTGCAGACACATCAAAGAGCTAATTGTCTTTCGTATTTCACAAATGCTGATGAATGGCATCAACCTCACATGACCGTCCTTTGTAGCAGCATCTGCAATGTTAATTTATATACCTCAAGGTTGAAGTCCCCGTGTAGATAAATCAGCATACACAGACGTTTTAAAGGACCAAACTAGTCTTTATTTGACTTCTCACTATTAGAAACAATTGCCCCTAAACTTCTACATACCTTGTAGTTAAAATTTGACCATGTGTATACTTTATTAGAACTCAGACCGCTTTTTTAAACCCGATTCACTCCCATTCATGTTGAAACAGGGTACAGAAAGACTATAGGACACATGAAAGTTGCTATGTATAAGTAATTCACCCTTCTAAAGAGAACGGCTTATTTGGTCAAAAAATGCTTAGTAAGGGAGAGAGCGAGGGGAGCCAGGAACCGGTGAGACAAAAGTTATTACGCCTGGAAAAATAGTTCCCTTCAAGTGCTGCCTTCCTGGCCCGAATATTAGCATGAAGAAGGATGTTTTTTTTAAACTAATGTCACACATTTTCAGTTATGTGAACAAACACTATCTCATGGATAACGCTATTTTGAGAAAAATGGGTGGAGTTTATGTAATCTACGTGGCCAATGTTGACGAGGGACAAAGACATGCAGTAACACTGGTATGGCCCTTTAAAATGTAGGAGGAGTGCCTTATAAAATATAGGAAATACAACAGTGAGAATGTATAAAGACATGTTTATGATGATAAACATGGACTATGATGTAAATTGTCCCTTATCCTTAAACGTTTTGAGCTGAATCATCCAGTTTATTACACCTAAATCAGCTGCTGTAGGATATATGTTTGTGTACATTTATGCTGCAACACCCCACCCCCCCACCCCACCCCGTGAGCCATGACCATGTTCATTTTGTGTTCAGCATGAACAGGAAAACACACTCCCAAATACATGCACAAATGCATTCAGTCTCTGTCATGTACAAGAGGAGAGACTGTAAGGAAGTAAGTTGTTATTCAGAGCTTGACAAGAGCAGCATTGTTGTGGAGTTGAATCAACAAAGGCCATTCAGTGTGAAATAAATACACAACGATCCATGCCACACCAGCAACCGCATCAATAACTATAAATCATAACAATGCTCCCCAGGGAGGAGACACGGAATGAGATTGATAACAGACCTGAAAAAAACAACACAATTATATTGGACAACAGAGGCGAGCGATATCCAGGCAGATTGCAGTGTAGCAAATGACTTGGACTTTAACTTATGATGACAAGTTATGAGCCTTCCATTAAGGTTATCTCAGATTACTTGGAAATGCAGTTAGCGACTGAATATAAATCACCGGATGAATAAAATGCAAATTAATAAAAATAATGTTGGATTACTTCAAACACTTCATTCATTCACTAAAAATATTGCACTTTTTTATATTTGCACAAACAGATGATCTTTTGTTGCACGTTTTTGTGGTCTAATGATGCTGATATTGCCAAGAGCGGTAGGCTGATCAGCAGGAACTGCTGCTAATGTTGAACCCCTCGTCTTGTTTTAACACTTTTTTTTAACAGCCTCAAAGTGGAGCACATGACTTAAAAAAAAAAAACAACAACTGCAAGTCAGATTTGCTTTTTAGTTTAAGGTCTAGTGTGTAGAATTTAGTGGCATTGAGCCATGAAGTTGGCACATGCATGTGGGAGAACCTACAGTGCTTGCAAAACTTGTAAAAACAGGGAAAGGCCCTCTTTACGATATTTTTTGGGGGGGCTTTTGTGCCTTTATATACAGGACAGCTGAAGAGTGGACAGGAAAGAGGGGAGAGAGAGGGGGAATGACATGCA
>JAPZDX010000023.1:17179432-17193291 GCA_029783625.1 Naso annulatus | reverse complement strand
ACGATTTCAGTTGAGCTGGTTGTGCTCAACGTGTAACGGGTTAAATCCTGTTACTGTGCAGCCAAACACCATGATAAAATACTGCAGAGGAGTCAATCACATAATGGCTGCTGAGCTTGACTTTGGCTGTGTCCACTCTCCAACTGGAACAGAGCAGGAGGGGTCCAAGGTTAGAGGTCGTGAGGTTATGAGACAAGAGGGAAGGATGGTCAGGGGGAGCTAAAACTCCCACTCTGAGGGATCCTCTTTGCTGGCAGCCTTCTCCAGCCTGTGGATGATGTTATTGAGATTGGCTGCTTTCTTCTTGCGCAGATTGTTGTCCCTGGGGTTTCTGGCAGGGCCAGCGGCTGGGATGTTAGTACTAGAGGCAGAGCTACTGGAGGATGCCTCTGTGAGGCTGAAGAGCCCCATTCCACCCTGTCCGCAGCTGGAGCCTTGCCCGGCTAAGCCTGAGGTGGTGCAGTCTAGCTCGGCAGGGGAGTTATTAGAGCCCCCTGCCTCAGACTCAGCCTCCATGTCGTGGTCTTTGCATGTTCCTCTGTGATCATCCAGGCCAATGCCCAGTCCCTGGCGTGTCTCCACTGTGCCCTCTGATTCCGTCCCATCACAGCTGTCCCCCTCTCCTGATTTGGACCCACGGAGGGAAGGTGAGCCCCCCTCACTGCCGGGCCCTATCCCTCCAGCTGCCTGGATCTCCTCTATGAAGAGCTCTCGTCGGATACGTGACCTAGCAGAGACACACGGACTCAGTCACGCTTCTTTATTTGAAATACAATTTGTCAGACGTAAAGCATCTTTAACTTCACTGATACATGATATTGTATTACAGCATTGATTAGAACAGGGTAGTAACTGAAGCCCTTTCTGGCTGCAGCAATATCTGAGAATATGACACTTTTTCAACCACACAGCAGGAATTTATTTGCAAAGTAAGATGCAAAACTCAAACTGCAAACTTACGAATTAAGTTTAGTAAAACAAACGGAATTAAAAGTAACAAAAATCCTGTTTTATATGGACAAAAAATTTAATTTAACTAATAAAGGATCTCACATTTACAGAGCACTGAATCAACGGAGCATTTAAGTACTCTTTTTCACATGCTGACCTGTAATTATGGAACCAGTTGATGACAGTACTGGTCTTCAGGTTGAGCTGGGAGGCCAGCTCCTCAATGGTTTTGGGGGAGGGATAGGGCTTCTGCTGGTAGGCCCTTTTCAGAGCCTCCTTCTCCTCGGGGCCCAGCACCACCCTGGGCTTCTTCAGCTGCTGTCCGGGGCTCTGGGAGCCCTGGATGTAATCCGGCCCCACTAAGCCCCCGTCCACAACATGGCCATCACTCAAAGAGCTCAACCGCCTCTTCATGTAAGCTGGACAGTGACACAAAAAACAAGTGGGGGGAAGTCAGCACATCAGAAAATACATTTTTGTAATGAAGAAATATGAGGGATATCAATGGTAAAATCAAATCCGCACCAGACTGGTGATCAGGTCAGGAATCTCAACTTTTGGAAATTTCTCTCTGATGACAAGCAATATTTTATTGTGAGGAGAAGCTAGTCCAGTCCAAACAGCTATTGCAGATTTGCTGACTGGAGTGAAGATGGAACAAATAGCTGACTACTTAGCTGATCAGCAGACGAATAATCTGCATAGACTTAAATGATTAACTAATTGTTTTCAGCAAAAGGCTTAAATGTACAAAAAATTGTTATTGTTCCAGCCTATCAAATATGACATTTGCTTGTCGTCTTTCTCTTCTCTAATAACAAATTGAATATCTCTTGGTTTCAGGGTGTTTGGCAGACAAAAGAAGATATCTGACAGACATTTTCTACATTTTTTTTTTTCAAACTTTGGAGCATACCATCAATGGATTTATTCAACATAATTTGCAGATTAATTATCACAATTTGTTGCAGCCATGGACTGATCTTTACTGTCAAGGCTGCTTTGAAATGCTTCATTTTCTTAAAACAGGAGAGACATGTTTAAAATCAGCAGAAAACACGCTCCACTTTGGTAGTAGGCAGACTGTACGTAGTAAATCCTTTCATGTTTGATTCACACAGACCTGTTCGTCAGAAGTCAGTCACGTGGAACGCTACATGTTTGACAAATGCATGCCACCAGGAAATGTCATCTATTGCACGCCAAACAGAGTTCTTAAAAAATTAATCCTGCCATTCCTATTAACAGCCACTAGGTGGTGCTATCATCTTTCTCAGGGATTCTAACAATGAAAGCATCTCTTCCATTTTAAAACAAACAAGCAGCACCATTCACTCGGGGCACCAGCAGCTGAAAATGAACAGCTCATGGCACCGTTGCATGAAGTTGACATTTTCTCAACCCCAATACATGCTGCCAGATATATTAGTGTTGCGGGGGAAAAACCCCTCAGAGCAAGGTTAGACCACTCTGAAAGTTGTGCGCTGCCTCGCAGGCTTGTACCACAAGGGTGAGAGGTCAAATACGGTTACTCTAGAATAGGTCCATGTCTTTCCTCTGGGCTCTGCTGTTGGGCAGGACTTTTCCCCATTGCTATTTGGATGCATTACTTTGAGGTCAATAATCTAAAACGAAGCTGAATGGAGAGTAACCCCACCCATCCGAGCCCTAAACACACTGCTATGAGGTCAGTTTTGTTTTTTGCCCTTGCGAGTCGTTTGCGATATCACGAGGGTAAACTGATTCTGGATGCTTGTGCCTACTGGTAGGCTGAAATTGGCGTATCCCATCTCTACAGAGAGGGCTTGAAGTGAGCAGTCAGGGGGTCACTGTGAGGCAGCTAGCAGGGCGAGGCCCCTCGGCTTCGCTGATTCCTAAATACATCATGCAAACAGGAGGGAATCAAGGATGATGGAGAGACGGAGCGGAGGCTAACGAATGATAAAAATACAAGCTTATAGACACTGGTGATTATAATGATGATGATGATGATGAAGAGGAGTGCTGATGACTGTGAGTAAGCAGGCCCCCGGCAGTCCCCTAGCTGTCACATCTAATACAGTATGTGATGTCTGCAGTCCTGATTGGTACTGACATCACACCAAGATGACTGTGATCTGCACAACATGCTCTGCTGTCCTGCACAAAGGATATTGTGTGTGCAGATGTGCATGTGTAATTCAAAGGCTGCTCCTTGTGTTTATTTTGTGAATGCTGTTATAAAGTAAATGGATGCTCAAGCAGACGACACAACTGTTTGTTATATCGTCTCAGTCTTTCGCTTGTTATTTTTGAAGGTACGCGGCTCTTTGTGACTCCGCGTGCATTTGCTTTTTTATCGCTTAGCTTTGACTACACACCTTTCTTCTCCAGGCGTTTCATATCCATGAGTTTCTCCACACTGTGTGGGTCCTGGAGCCAGAGCTGCATACGGACAAAGGGCTCTCTGCCCTTGAGGCTGAGCTTGTGCCAGGGTTTGGGCCTGGCCAGCAGGTCTGAGACGGAGCCCTGAGTCAGACCCAGGATAGTCTCCCCAAACAGACGCTGGCCTGGTTAGGCAAGAGAGAGGGGAGATGAAAGGGTCATTTGAGAGAACAGATTTAAAAGCAGAATAATTCATCAATAGGGGCAGAAGTGGAAGGATAAAGTGCAACTAAACAGCTCCTGTGTGTTTCTTACCAAGATTATTGTCAGTTAGCACCTCCTTAACCTTCTTGGTGATGGCGTAAGTATCAAGCTCAGGAGACATCGCGACCATTTCCTGGATGCTGAGACCCGAATGACCAGGGACAGGGAGCGGGGTGCCGAGCTGTGACTCCCCACCTGAGGGATCCTCAGACAAAGGTTTGAGACTGGAGGACTGCGAAGCGAGTGGATCCCCTGCTAGACCGTTGACAGACTCCTCAGCTGAGCTGAGGGGTGACTCTGGAGCCGGGCTGCAGCTGGCTGACGTCTTGGGAGTACCCTCTGCTTGAGCAGAACAGACAGGGCGAGAAAAATCACACAGGTTAAAAGACATGTTACCATGTAAGAAAACAGGGTTTCATCTTCCCTCCCTGCTGGGTTTGGGCGGGACTTCAGTCATACTACATCAATTAATTTAATTCCTGTTAAACAAACAGCAAAGGTGCTTAAGTTTTCATTTTGAAGCTTTTTTGGCTTTCTCCTCCTCTTCCTTCATCTCCCTGTCTGTCTGTGTAGTACTGCTGTGCAGCTCAGCAGGCTGGAAGAGAGCAGTCATGAGGAGCTGTCAGTGTACATTAGCTGCTGTTTACACCCCCAGAGAGAAAGAGAGACACGCACACACACACACAGAGCTGCCATCTGGCGCTGCAACACTAACTTGTCTATGACATGACAAACCAGCAGCTTGCTGGCTGACACTGCCACAGCACTGAGGAAGGGGGGATGGTGGGAAGAGGAGGGAGGATAGGGGTGGCAGTGGGAGGAGGAGGAGGAGGAGGGTGGGGTGAGTGACAGACTGACAGTAACAACTAGCCACTAGCTCTAATCAGGCTTTCAGAGTAATGCTCCAGCCCAAAGAGTTGAGTTGTGAAGAATCCATACACTGTGCGCTGGTGTGTTTATGTGCATGTGATTTATTTATTTTTTCACCTTGGTTCTGAGCTTGCTGGATGTGTGCGTTTTGCCCCTGGTCTCCGTTGAGCCACGGCTGCATGCGGAGGTATGGCTCTCTGCTCCTCTGGTTTAACTTGTTCCACTGTTTTTGTCGAGACAGGCTGTCACTCAATATTCCCTGAAACACACAAGCGGAGAATGTCTCAGACATGCAACCACTGTAGAGTAAAAACAGAGCAATATAAACACGCGCAAGGGGGAAAAAAAAGAAAGAAAAAAAACCCACACAAGCTTTTCTGGCCTCTCCTCACCTCTTTGGAGTCCTCCTGGTTGTGGTTATCCTCTCCTGTCTGGCTAGCTATGGCCCTGCGGTGGTCTGTATGCATGTTACTCCACCATTGCTCTCTCCAGTATCCCACTCCTCCAGAACTTCCGGAGCGGGCCGACCCCTCAGAGCTCCTACCCAGTCTGAGAGCGCTGTCAGCAGACATATCGAGCCCAGATGAAGCCCTGCCCTCTCTCTTCACACTGGAGCTGAAGTCCAGAATGGGTGACGGGGATGAGGGGGAGGACAAGAGAGAGCTGGAGGGCTTCTTGAGGGAGAGAGCCAGGGGGTTGTAAGGGGGGAGAGGAGCAGTGAGTGGGGAGCTCAGAGGGTCCCTCTGAGAGAGTGATGCCGTGGAGGAGGAGGAAGAAGACGAAGCCTTGAGGATGGGCTCCAGTGCAGCCTGCTGGGCTTCCATCTCTCTGCGAGCTTGCTCTAGGATGGAGCGGATGGCCTCGTCTGATCCGCTGCCGCCTCCGCCTCCTATACCGCCCCCGCCCCCTCCTTTCAGTCCTGCATACGAGGGTTGAGCATGGGACAAGTCTGTTGAGGGAAGAGAACAGGGCCATCACGAGAGATGCACACTAACACTCACAGCCACAATGCATCATCTTCAACGCTGTGACTTCTCTGGAGATGACAAAAAACTTTGACTCACCGGCTTTCTGCACCTGCAGCTCTCTTTTGGCCTGCTCCAGTATCGACTTGATAGCCTCATCTGAACCCGCCTCTGGGGTGCGAACACGAGCGGTTATGTTACCTGGAAGGAGAGGAAGAGGGAATGGGAGGAGATGAAAAACTGTGTTTGATTAAAAAGCAGAGATAAACAACAATAACTGAGCCCATAAGGACATCGAGTAATTACACCATAGCACAGCACAAAGAACAACATTCCCACCACTGAGCTACAAGGCAACTACACTGGAGGGATTGTCATATTTTCTCTGGTCCCTCTGGAGCTCACACATGCACACGTGCTACAGGGTTCATACAGTAAATGCTCCCCACAGAATAACAACTACCAATAAAATCCCTAAATACACATGCTGGCTTTTTCTTTGACGCAAGTCGCTGGAGCTGTGCGGTTACCTTCAAGGCACATGTATATCTGTGCGTCTGCCCGCAAATTAATCAACGCAAACTCACACATACGCACACACAGACACACCCATCATAGATACAGTTCAACCCCAACACAAACATGCCACACAGACAGAAACGTGCTACAATCTCTGCGTGTGAAGGGGACAGACCTGTGTGTGAAGCTGTATTGGAGAGGGCTCTCCGCTTCGGAACATCCTGAAACACTCGGCTAAGCTGGGGCTGGCCTGAGCCCTCTGTTAAAAACAATATACCACACACTATGTTACAGCACTTGTGTGTTGCTTTTCTTTTACAACTAGACTACGTGGTGCCCTATGATGCTCTGCAAATATATGGAATGTGTGGACACTTCCATCCAATGCACATTATGGTGCTATAAATGCATTGATCTTCACCATCTGTGGCCCCAGTAAGAATCAAACATCCACCTCTGAAAGGAATAATAAACTAGTACAAAGACAGAGTAGTGAGGGATAAAATATTTCATAGTACTTATGAAACAGGGCCATACTAACTGCAGCCTTATATTTATTATGGACTAACTATGTCTAGAACCAGGGTTGCAGACTGTTATATTTTTTTTTTTAACCACTGACACCACCTTCAATCAGAAATGTCCTGATGCGTTAACAAAAGCAGGCCCGAGCTAATCGAATCTACCCGTAGTTAACAGTACCCCTGCCTTCCTCCTAGTTCCCGACGATCAATACTATTGATGTGCGAAAGGTTTCTGTATTGACTGCGATAGCTAGGAGAGGCTCTTGGGATCAGTGCGTGACTAGGAACTCGCTCAAAACACACAGGTGTGGCACAGGATGGGAGTTAGGGAAGAGAAAGAAAGATAAAAAGCTAGTACATATTGACAAGCTAATCAATGGCTCTGTGCAGGGCTGTGCACACACACTCACACATGCAAGACACATACACACACACACACTCACACTCGCGCACACACTGACAAATTAAAGATACACAGACTCACCTCTCTGCCGTCCCTGGATGCTGCGCAGCGCGAGGATGTTCTGCTCATCGGCGAGGAACTGCCTCATCTTGTGGAAGGGCTCCTTCCCTCGGATGGTTAACTTGTTCCACGGCTTCGGTCTGGCCAGGATCTCGCTGACTGAACCCTGGGACAGTCCCAGCACATAGTGACCAAACACACGCTGACCGATGTTGTGCTTGATCAGCTGCTCTTTCACCTGCCGGGCGATCTCGGCTGTGTCCATGTCTTCCCCGTCCAGAATGCTTCCTGTGGTGGCGTCAGAGTGGCTCGGTGACGGAGATGGGGCGCTACCAGCTGTGCTGCTCCCGTTAACAGGAGCCATGTCTGGGCTGGCTGGAGGGGGCTGGGGGCTGCTGGCTGCTAGCGGGATGGCAGCAGACGCAGAGCCAGGGGTGGAGGTAGGGATGGAGCTGAGAGTGGGGGTGAAGGGAGTGAACAGTAGAGCTCCACTGGGGATTCCAGATGATTCCTGCAAGGCTTTGGAGTAGAAGGACTGGAGCAGCTGCCGCTGAATCAGGGAGTTCAAAGCCATCTTACCACCCACCAGAGGGAACACAGGGGAGTAGAAGTCCTGTCCAATGCCCGTAGGAGTGAAAGGGTGTGTTTCGCCGCTGCTGGTGGTGGTGGCAGTGTTGAGGGGGTCCGTATGAGAGCGAGACAGGGGGAGCTGAGAGGAGGAAGGGATAGAGGGAGGGGGTGGAGGGGGCGAGGAAGAGGGGTCGCTGGGCACGGTCTCCTCCTTCAGCGTGGACTCTTCTGTCCCTTTTCGCCCGGCTGACCCTACAAGAAAGGTCAAAGACACCATGCATTATGGGGGAGTCAACAAAAAAGGGGTTCCAAAAAGAGAGAGAAAAAAAAAAATTAACAAAAGTTGAAAGTTATCTTAATCCAGTCTTTTTCCAAATTAGTTAACTTTGTTTTCCTTTTTTGCCAACCCCCCCAGACAAAGTGCCCATGCATTTGTGATTTCAACCTTTCTTGTAAGCCACAGCCTGGAAGAAAAAAAGGACAAACAAAACAATTGACACGGTGCCACTTAGGCAGCCTAGCTTAGCCCAGGGCTCGGTTGCTCTCTCTCTCTCTCTTGCAGGCAAAGTGGAAGTAACAGGACTGAATAAAATGATGTCCTTAGATAGCCACTACACCGTGTGAATCCTCTTCCATGCTGCTGCTGCTGCTGCTGCTGCATGCTCCTTAACACTGATAAATCCCAGTGTAGATACAATATCACAGTCTTTAGTTCATTTAAAAAAACAAAAAAACATCCAAAAAAAAAAAAAAATTGGAGCAATAAAACTCTTAAAAAACACGTTTGTGGCTGAACAGAAAACAGATGCATGTCGCCAGAAGAAAACAGAGACTCAACAGCTCTGTTGACTAAGGACCTCGTTTCACTTCTTTCTTCCTCAAATTGTTAAGACTGATTAAATGTTTATATTCACAAAAACAAATAGAGAAATAAATTATATTTTCTCAGTCTTGTAACTACCAGAATCCATCTTGATGATACACGCTGAGAGAAATATTATTCTAATGCATAACCATTGAGACTTAACATGATTGAGTAAGACAGTAAGCTCCCCTTACTGTGAATGTTAATCAATTCAAAGCTATTCAACTATTCAAGCCTAAAGCCATGACATTTCAAACCCATAAACACTTGCAGAGGGCAAGAGTCCTGATGTAAGGAGGGGATAGTATGGTGTCCTCATTTTTGTGTACTGTTCAGGTTGACCTCTTGCTGCGGCAGTCAAGCACACCAGATATTTTCTTTCCTTGCATGAGGTGTGGGACTACAGAAACAACATTTCTGGGACATGATAAAACATTTCTTTTGCAAACTGACACCCAATATTGAAAACAAATTCCAGAAACATAAAGAAATGACTAAGTATTCTCAGAGAAAAAGAATCTATACGCATACATCCAGTATGTATGCGCTATCCTGATGCATTGTCTTCAGTGCCTTACCTGCAGCTGAGCCCTCATCTAAGCTTCCACGAATACTGGACTCCACTTCTTTGGGCATTCTTTCATTTTTTGCTGGTCTGAGTGACAGCTTGGCCATTGCTGAGAATTCCAGACACTCACTATAACCCTACATTTGAGCAAACTTACCACTGAGCTCAGTGTTGGCAATGCGCAGAGCGGCGCTCTCAGACTGAAGACTACGGTTCCTCTCCAGCAGCAGCACCTCCAGAGGTTTGGATGAGTCCTGACGTAGAAGAACAGAGGAATACAAATTAAAATGAGACATTTCAAAGTATTTTTGCTCCAGCGTCCCCCTGCAAATGTTTATTTTAACTCATCTAACTGTACAATCTTGTGTAATCAATGACCCAATTACTATTCCTGTGACACTACACGCAAGTTCAAGTACTAAATGTCACTTCTCTTTGTAGATAAGAACTTTTACCTGCACTGAGTCAGATGTTCCAAACTCCATTGACTTGAGGATACTGAAGAGAGAGAGAAAAATTCAATATGAACCCTTCGACAAAGACATAATAACATGTAGTATGGCATGCACGCTTTTATTTCTTTCTAAATAAAGGACAGAGGGGCAGGACAGAGGGGCAGGACACTCAATAGAAAACTACAGACATACAGGCTTCACCTTCATGAGGGCACTAAATTGAGTTACACATCTAAAATGAAGACACGCATCTTGTTTAACATTGTTAAAGACATCAAATGCAAGCAATAAATAGACCTGTGCTGGCCAAACACACACAAACATACACACAGACGCCTGTGTGCGCTCCTCACCTCAACTCCTTCTTCACCTCCTCATAGTCAGCCTGCTTCTGCAGTTTCTCCTCCAGTTCCTGTAGATAACAAAGAGATGAAACAACATGAAAAAAAATAAAATAAATAAAAGCAATCCTTGCATCTTTGTGTGTCATGTGCTTATGCCATTGACTTAACTCTAGACAACAGAAAAGGGCAAGTAAATGTGTGAGTATAGTCACAGTTGTGATCAGAATACAGAACAAATAATAAAGAAAATGGTACAGAAGGAGTCTTATTAGAGGAGCAAAATGTGACAGTAACTGACAAAACTGCAGCTGTGTGTTCTGTTGGTACCTTCAGAGTGGCAGTCTTGCTGCTGAGCTGCTGCTCCAGCTGTGTGATCTGGAGGCTGGTGGTCTCTCGGAGTTTGGTCAGGCTGGCCTGCAGTCTCTGGACGTCCTCCACCAGCTGGGCGGTCTCCCTTTCTTTGGCCCTGAGCTCCGCCTCCAGACTTGAGTGGGATGCCCCCTCCGCCGCCTGTTCCTAAGGCCAAGGAAGACAGTAGTTTAATCCAACGAGCCAAATAAAACCTATACCACTGATTATAAAAAACACCTATAAAAGTTCTTCATTTAAAAAATTTAATTACAACAGCAGTCGGTATTTCTATGCCAGACAGAAGCAGATCTTTGTACTCATTATCATTTCAAAAAGCCTTCTTGCTTAAACCAAACATCAGAAGTAATTTATCACAAGCAGATACTTTAATGTGGCACTTTCTCTCTAAGTTAACTACAGCATACCTCTGCAGTTCGTTGTGCAGCTCAAATAAATCAGTTAATCAATACACCTATCATCTATCGACTCCAATGCCTGACCTTTTATACCAGTGATTCATACACTAAAGCTCTAATCAGCTGATCACCTTCGGCATAAAAAGGCCGAGCTGATCTTCAGGCTATCAATACTTCTTTGTCAGACATCCAGTAAATCAGTGAAGCAGTGAGATGCCTTACCGTGTCAGGGTCGGCCTTGGCCGGGCTGCTGAGCTGCTGGGATTGGTTGCTCAAGGACAGCCGCTCTCTGAGCGACTCCGCCTCTCTCTGAGCTGCTTCTGCTCGCTGAAAGGAGGAAAAGTTGAGGGAAAATCAACTAGTGCGGTTCTGAGATTGTCAAACATAATCAATCTAATGGTCAATTCAGCGCTACTATGTAATGTGCTTTTTTGGTGAACGCTCAACGTGTCCCAATTTTCCACTTGCCCCAGAGAACAGTTGAAAACTATCTAATTCATGTTGATGGAGAGAACAGACTAAAAAGAGAATTGTGAGACCAAGAAACCAAAAGTTTAACTTTTAAAAAGTGAGGAAGTGTTGGATAAGTAGTGTCCAAACAGGCGCTCAAATTGAAGGAATGAAGTTTTCCAATGCACCATCCTCCTCCACTAGCTAACTGTGCCTGTAAGAAAAGGAAGTAAACCTCCTTTCAGTATAAACAACATATTGTGTACAACAGAGCTGAGCAGAGTGAATGCAAATATGTATGGAGCAAAGGCTGGGGAAGATTTTTTTCCTTAATTGAAAATAGTAAATTAGTTCTGAGAATTGAGACTATACCCAATGCCTCATATTCATGGCCACACTGCCAAGCTCCAGTTGGGAATCATCTGCAGCCCTCGCCAACTTGCCATCATTAGGAGTTACAGGGAGCCGATTCCACAGTGTTCCTAATTGCAACCATATTGAGAGTTGTTATTGACTGGGTGGGAGTTGGACTGCTACTCGCGAAAGAAAAACCCTGTTTTCCATTTTCTCCTTATAAAAGCGTATAAAAAGTCTGTGACTGAGCTGGAGGCCATGCTGTCATCCTCTGTAAACCTCAAATCAGAAGTGTGAATAGTGCGTGTGTATGTGTGTGTGTGGCATTATAGTCGGAGAGCTAACCTTCAGGCTAATATTAACATTACATGCCTATGCTACCCCTTTAGCCACAAATCATACTCTTGGGCTAATAATGAAAGTTAACAACAATGACATTAACAGATACCACGGGAATATTTACAACACAGGGGCAGAGGGCACGCTAGGGGGCTTATTTCAGCTGGTTTAGTAGGTGTGTCATAAACATGTAAAACAAACAGCAGTCCTCACAGTAATAAGCAAGTCATTATTTGTTAATGTGAGTCACATTTCACAGATTCTGAACAGATACGAATATTTGTATTTTAAGGGATACGGTTGGTGATTTTATTTTTGGTCCTCCTAAAAAGCTTGTTGAAAAAAAGAAAAACTCAGCGTTCTCAATATGCACAAACTTTTCCAGCCGTTTCCAGCCTCAATTCTCCTAAAAATTTAGATCTTTAATAAAATAAGGTTAAAAATAATCAGTTCATTTTTTGGAAAAACCTCAAAAATCCTGAAAGCAGTCTGCCAAATTAGTTCTTAAAGTGTGACTCAAACACAATTCAATAGTGTATTTATTGGGGACTATTTTCTGCCATGGATTAATACACATTTATTGCTCAAGTGAGTATTTATGGCAGTGGGACAGTGTATGTGGGATCAACATAAGCTACAGTGTCCATGTTCCAATATTTAATCCAGTGTGGCTTTGTGGCTCATTGACATGTTTTAAATATTTTTTGGATGACAGTGGGGCTCTATTGCACAAGCCTTAACAGGTTTTTTATGCAGGGGAAAAAAAAAAGTTAATATATTTATTGTTTGTTTTGGTATTTTCACAGCATTTGCTGATAGGAAGAAAAATATAGAACATCACAAGACCAGATCCTTTAAATCAAATTTACTCGCATCAAAGTAACACACACATTTCATCTGATTTCTCTGAAAGAGCACAGTTGCTTTCTCCATATTCTAACAATAAAATTTTAGGGTACTGGCGTGACGGACAATTTCAGCAATGCTGTGTAAAAAATGTGCAGCTGAGCTGTTTCAGCGGGTTACCTGATTGGCTCTCTCCAGGTCCGTCATCACCATCTCAATCTCATCGGCCCTGGGAAAGACATTTACTGTTACAACCGAGGATGTTGCAGTGTTTATAAGAGACTCGCTGAGTTACAGCGCACAAATAAAAACAAGGAAAGGATGAATGGATGGATGACTCCCAGAAAGAAAAGTACACTCTGCACACATCACGTGCGAGCGTGATTGTTCAGAGAGAACACACTTAGAGAACGCTGGTGCCGTGTCCATTAAGCTACTGTCTAAATTTCACCTTAATCCATTGATTGTGAACTCCATAACCCAAACAGCTTGTATGTGTGCGTGCATACATGTATTTAAGTGTGTGTGTGTGTATGTTGTCTATGTGTGTGGGTGTGCACATGTAAGCCCCTAAACCCAGGCCACACTAAAACAGAGGGATTACATTAATAGAGCTCTAAGTCCTAATACAGCAGACTAATCTGCTATGAAGCTGTGTGATTGTGTCTGACTAATGGTCTGGATGGGGGCCATGGTTCACCTCTCACTTGCTAGAGGTCAGACAGCAGGAACACATCCCCACAACACCACATATCATCGGACCCCTTAGTTTAACAAACCCCTTTCATGAGAAACTTGAATTTGTATCGCTTTTCCGCAAACAATGGCCGAGACGTTGGGGAAACTTTGGGGATGTGGATGAAACAACACAGGGACAGAGACGTAAGAAATGTAATTTTTTATACACTATGCCTAAATAACAACAAAAATATGATTACCCCCTCTTTCATCAAATTGTAAGTGCATTTAAGCATCAGCCCTTACATTTACTTTGAATACATTTTGCTGCACATGGAAGTTAGAGTAAATGATTGCAATTAAATTCTGACAAAACTCCTTGGTCGGAGTTCAATGCAATGCAACGACGCAGTGCGTATCCATGTGTGTTTATTTAAGGACCTGACTTGCAGATAAGAATACATGGGCGGCGCCGAACGCAAAGATGTGAGCGCGAATGTGCACTGCCGCATCCATTAAGACCTTTTGATTTCACTGCAATCTTTTGATAGTGAACCCAATAACCCACGCAGCTTTTGTATTTGTGTGTCACAGTATGAGAAACAGTGTTATGTCCCATAGGCTTGAGTACTACTCATTTGAATGTGTTTAACAAAACAGACACAGTTGATATTAGGTCAACATTGTGCCACAGGCAATGCAG
>JAPZDX010000023.1:17126142-17138673 GCA_029783625.1 Naso annulatus | reverse complement strand
CATAATTTTCCCTTCATCTACTTTTTTTTCTTTCTTTCTTTTTTTTTTTTTACATAATGCATGAACAAGGGGGCACTAGTAGGAGGACCAAACAGGATCAAATAAATAGGAGAACTGAAGCCTTGATGATGTGGCATAAGTGCGACACAAAGCCCGCTGGGAAGACTTGTTCACTGTCCTTTTGTCTACCCAGTCATAGGGGCATCATGACCTAAATAAAAGTTTAAATCCCAAGCCTGTGCAATTTACAAAATAATGTATGAACAATTGGGCTAGCCTAAATAATGCAATCTTATGTTAATGACGGCCGCGACAGGGCTTCTAATATTCATAAATTGTGATTTGTAATTCAGCAATGCACGTTAAATGCCACGGGAAAACACAACAGTGCCATTGTCTTCATGTCTTGTGATAGGTCAAACACGCTCTAATATACACAGGCTATATTCACACACTGAATAGGCCCAATATTTTCCTCATATTCTTTACTGTGTGCCGTGGGTCTCCTCCGTGCACGCCGAGATTAGTGGCGTGCGCGAGGCTGGGACATTTCAGGAGTTCATCGCAATCAACAAGGTCATGGTCTTTCATATTTCTACTAACGTTACCATTTTATTTCAATGCATCGCGTCAACTAACACTGTCCCGTCCCGTCCACTTTCACAGACGTGGCAATGTCTGTATAAAAAAAAAAAAAAAAAAACCCACACTGTGTATAATTGCCGTCAGGGGAAACCGAAAAAAAAAAATCGAGCGAGTTGATCAACCATAATCACAGAGACGACTTCAACATAAACTGCTTCAAAACCGTTAGCCGTTAAGGTTGCTAATGTTTTCATTCGCGTCCAAATAAACTTCACAATTTGACAGTTAAAAGCAGAAAAACACATAAGCAAAGCGCTGTTGTGTCTGAGCTGCCCGTCTCAACGGTTGGTGTCACCACAGCGCCACCGTATAATGAGTCGCACTTATTTTTCCCCCAAATTATCCAACCTACAACGGCTAAAGCGTCGGGCTAACTACGGCTACTCGCTCCAGTAAAAGTTGTTGAACACGCAATAAAGATAGCTAACCGAAAGCTTTCCGCTAAAGCCGTGCTGTTTTGTTTTTATTTCGGCGCATCCCCGCGGCGTCGCCCCGGCTTGCCCAGTTGCAGTGTCCGATCGATGTTGAATTGAACAAAGAGGATCAATTTCTGATCAGCGAGAGAGCCACTTTCATCAATGTGAGGAAGAGGTCTTGAATTCTCTTCCGAAACACCTACGAGGCGGCCGCCGAAAAACACAAAACACAGCGACCGAGAGAGACGAGACGGCCGAAGCGAATAGAGGGTAGACGATTAAAACAGAGGTTGAACTGACCTGTAGTTGTTGTAAGTCAAAGCGCTTCCAATATTGAAACATCGATCCTGCATTGGCCGCCATCTTGAGACATATTGAGACAGGAATGAGATGCTGATAGAGAGCGCGGGGGTTGGAGTTCAGTGGAGAGGACCGGGCGGCCGGAACACCCGGACCGGATCACCTCCTCTACCCGCCTCCGGTCACAGCTGCTGTACGGAACGGAGTCAGCGTACAGGAGTGTTGCCTTAATAACGCCATTATAATTGCTTAAATAGCTTTTTATCAACATTCAGATATTACAGGTAAATAACCGAACTGGCATGAAATTACTCTCCATTTTATTACGTTTGAAATACATGAAACTGTGCGCGCCGGCTGAGTCCATGTTGGGTGTTATAGTTTGAGTGATCATAATGTATTATGGAGAGCAAAGATCATGTAAAAATAATACCAGAAGGCTCCTTGGAAGCCATATCTAAAATGAGAAAAAAAAATAATTCCCACCAGGATAGCATGCGGGACTAATGTTTCCTTGGAACAAGAGGATAATTCAGACCTGGAAAAAAAATTACATGAATCATCAGTGCCACTCCAAAATCAGAAAGTCAGATTCAGAAATAAAGAATCGATTGAAAATAGGCAAAGTGATTTTTTCCCCCGACATACTTAGCCTACTTGAAATTTAATTACTCCTTTATTAAGCGATTAATTTGCATCAGTCCCTTTTTTGTTAAACAACTGCACACATTTAAGAGAAAACAAAACTTTTTTTTAAATTAATGTAGCCTACGAATTGCTTACTGCGTTCTGCATGTGTTGCAATTTGCTTGTTTTATAGTAGCTAATCCTGGTAAAAGGTTATGCTGGACGTGTATATACGACATTGCAAGGGAAAAAAATAGTAGAGTTGAATATAAAAAATATAATTAATTAGGGCTGTTGAAAATAAAACCCAGGCTAAAAGTGTCTCTCTTAGTCGTGTAACAATATTGAGCCTAATAAAAACAATTATTTGAGGATTTTTCACTTTTTTAAACTAAAGTCTACAAGGGTGTTTCTAATGTGCAAACTTATCTTATGCAACCAAGCAGGGTTGCTGGGGACCTGCTGAACTTGGTCATTAAATAATTGGTAAAAGATGGAGTGGACTTGGCACAAGGTATGTCACCAAGTTCATGATTTTTTGTGTGCAATAATGTGAAATAGATTCCTGATATTCTTGTGTAAGGTATTATTTTTGCCACACTGATTGTTAATTCTGATTGTGTTTTCATTTCCAGTCAAGTCCTGGCAGCAGCTGCTCACTGCTCAGACTGTCAATGTGCATAAATATCTGAGGCTGAAGTGACCTTGAGCTACACACTGACACAGCCCTGGCTGCTCCTGAGGCGTCACTCCTGCTGACCGTGTCCTCTGACCCCCTCAGCTTGTTGATATGCAAAGAATTTATAATTACACTGAATTGTATGGAGCGCCCTGAATTCCTGTGTCAAACTGTGCACCTTAAAACACATCACGCCTCAGCCTCTGCCCTTAGCGTGTGTGCGCACACCGAGCCAGAGCCGAGCTGCTCAGGTTTATCAGGCTAACACATCTGTTGTACACATCGTTTTCATTTTTAGCACTTTGTGGGTTCCCAAATTTGACTTGTTGAGTGTGTTGTGGAGCATGGAAAATCCACGCCCGCATTCACACTTACAGGAGGTTTGTTTTTTTTTTGTTTTTTTTTAATGCTCAACATTTACAGCCTTCAACAAACATATTAAGCTTTATTTTTTTCTCTCTAATCATTTTCATTTCTTTACGGCAACTGCACGTTAATCACGTTCACTAAAAATAACAGAGGAATTTGCCATAGATAATGAGGCCTCTTTCACTGCATTTGTGTGGATACAAAGGTGGGCATTTTTATCCTGTGAATTAACTCAACTTTCAGGTCATTATGTGATTTGATTTAGAGCTGTACTGGCCGCTTCTACAGCATGAATGGTGCTCAGTGCTCGACTGACATGTTGCCTCAATCGCTTTGCCTTATTTTATACTTCATTTATAATCATAATACAGTGAATTACAGGCTGCCTTTAGCTCGGCCATGACTCTCAGCCACATGCTTTTCATAAAATGTATTGAATTACAATGTATACAACAAACAGAAACTGCTGCTTTAAGAGATTTACTGTGATAAAAGATATAAAAGCAGCATTATTCATGCAACTGTCAGTGTCAATTACTTTTTCTTTCTTCTTCGTAACTGCCTTTTTTTGAAAAGAGGATATGACAATCTGGTCTGAACTATGAGCTACATAATGAACGCTTTCTAGACAAAATACTGCATATGAACCGATAAATCCTGTATTTAATCCTCTCATTTTGTTCCCTTTCCGCCATGTTAATCAGTGTTTCCTTGGCTCCGCCCGCATGACTTGTGATGCTACCTATCATTAAGCTAAACCAGAAATACAGGTTTGAGATAATATGAACAGGTCTGGTAGCTTGTGTCCATTATGGTGTGTTTGTATAGTTTCCTCTTACTCCCACACAAAGAAAAGACACAACTAAAAGGATCATCATCGATATCCTGCTTATACAATTAAATAATAACCGCTAAAAAATAACTTTAACATGCATCCTATTTGTATAAAGGATTTTATTCTTATTTTACTCTGTTGAACTTTTACCATCAACATAAAAAACACAATTATTAAATGTTTCAGATACTGTAATGTGATGTAAAAAACAACAACAACAAACAAACGACATTTTCTTAGCTTTGTTTGTTATTGTCATGCACAGAAGAGTGCCCGGCCCTCATGGAACCAAAAATAGTACTGTGGTGGCGTAAGACATGAACACTACATCCATGTAAAAAGCACTTCTAACAAATAACTTTGTATTCCGTGCCAATTTTTTTTGTTTGTTTGTTTTTACCCATTCATCCAAAAACAATTTGTCAAAAGAAAAAACAGCAACAAAGTACTGCTGAATCTTCACACACCGACCAATAAAACGTGAAATGGATTTCATCTAAGATCATCGCCTTAAAAAACACAGAACAAACTATTTTTCTTTCAGGGAGCTCATGAATTCTGTCTGTGTCTGTAATTATTGTTAAATACTATGAGCATAACCGTGCGCACACATCTTAAATGTTTAGTTTAATTCTGCTTTGAACAAGGCTGCCAGTGAATTCCTGCATTTTTTTTCTACCTAAATCCTTCACATTCTGACGCCAAAGTGTATTCATTAAAGTCATAAATTAATCTGGCAAAATCATCCTAATGCAAACGTGGTAGTGAACATTACAAATCAGTTGATTTTGTGCTGCCAGTCGCTCGTCTGGAACTCTCGGATTCCGGCGCACAGCATCTCCATAAGGATTTGACTGCAGCTTCATAGGCTCTGGATTACTTTGAAGCAGTCGGGGGTACACAGTGTAAGTCGGAACAAGTAAGAGTCTGAGTTATCAATCCACCTACAAATTATCATGTTCCTGCTACAGAGGCTTACGCATGTCTGGCATGAATGACTTGAGAGGGTTTTTCTCTCCTCACTCGTCTTTTTATTACACTCGATGGTAAAATTAGAGAGGAGGAAAAAACAACGTAAATTGTTCCTGACAAGGACAGCAGAGGGAACATGTTGGGGCCCACAGATTTAGCCTCTAAAAAAACCTCATTGGTTCATGTACATTCGGTTAAAGTTTAAACATAGAGAAATAAACGCACATTCTTTGTGTCAGAGCCATTATACGAGGAGATTTTATACCAAGACAGAGCTACAGGGCGTACAATAAAACAGCCTTTTCTGTCCTTTAGCTCTCCCACTTCTCTCTGTTTGTGTCCCTTCTCCTCCTGTTCATTGACTCTGCCTGCAAGGTGCTTTTAGCGGGCCTTGTGTGGCCGGGTTAGAGATGGATGTGTGGCCCTTGGGAGCCGCAGGCAGAGAGCAACACTGATCATGTCAGACAGGCTGGGGAGGCTGCATAAGATCATCATCAACCAGCAGTGGAGTGAATCGCCGCAGTGGCACTTTCACACAACCTCTGACCTGCGCGGCAACCTCTGAGGTCATGATCAAGGTCAGGGGTCATCCAGGGCCCCTGTGATCAGGGAGCCCGAGGGCCCCTCCTGCCGCTTCCTCCACTTTTTCTCTCTACGTTTTTTGCCTTCATTTCATTTTCTTGCTCTGCCCTCTCTGTCTTTCTCTTTCCCTCATCTTCTATCTGTTTGTCTATCGCTCACACTCTCCTTCACCGACCAGGACCAATTGAGACATCCCTTCCCCTGGGAGTGCAAAAAGGAAAGCAAGAGAAAATCAATAGGGAAGATGAGTGAAGACCTGGGGGTCCCATCAAAAACTGAATGCCTCGCTCTGTGCTGGTATTCACACAAACACACACACACACACGAAAAGACAGACTGTGCTATTACTTCTGACAAACAGGAAGGTAGAAGTAAACACAGGCTTGGAAAATGTATAAAACAAAAGAAAAAAGAAGCAAAAGCCTGCAAAGTATGTTGCTTTTTGTGTGTATTTCACTTGGAGGAAGGCTAATAAATGCAGTATTTATACGACGGCTGACACTGTTTGAATAAAATGACCCAAGAAGCCCTTTAGTCAGTTTTTCTGTCCTCCTGCTTGTGTTGCATTCATGTTCATATGTAGCCAGAGAAAGATGTGCAACTAATCCTTCTTTTTCAAGGTATGCAACAGCAAAAGAGGAGCTCGATGACAAAGAAAGGAAGCTAAGAAAGTGAGGCAAACATTACTGCCAAGCTTTATGTGTCACACTGGCTGTAATTTGAGCAAAATGTCGCCATAACCCCAATCAGCACAACTTTAATTATAGTACATTTCCAGCAACATTTGCATGGTTTTGTGCTGCCTAAAAAAAGGATTAAAATAAACAAGACTGAACTGAGAGAAACTCATTCCTCTGTGTCACTTCCTGACCTCAGCCACCTCTGCTATTTCTGAGGAAAGACATACATGGGTTTATAATGTTGAGTCTCAGCATGTATTCATAACTTATGAATTCGCTCCGCTCGTCTTCCCGACTGCAGATCACCCAGGGCAGGACATTAAATGATCGGCTGAAAATAGAACTGTTCAGATGAAAGGGAGGATAAATAATGCAGAAAGAATACAAAACCTCTTATGGGGATAACTAGTTACACACATGCATGCACACAAACACAGAGATATCCCCCTTTTTTTTTTTTTTTTTTGCTCCTCGGTGAAGAAAAGTGAATGGATGTAACAGGAAGGAGGAGGACCCAGTGGAGACACACATGCTTCTTGCTTCATCTCCTCCCACTCCTCCTTGTCTGCCATTTTTTTCCAACTCACATTCAGACTTCATGACATACTCTGTGTCTGTGGGGAGGAATAATGTTGTCCCAGTCACGGCGTGTTTTTCCTGCCCACCAGGGATCAGACGCAAAACACAGAGCAGGATTTACAACCCCGCCGCCTCATCATTTTTTCATCACTTTTGATCAGAATGCCTTCGACCTGGACGGATGAGTCGTCTACGCACGGTGGCCTGATGTCTGTGGGCTTGGGTTGTTTTTTTTTTTTAAATTCCCATATTTGTTTAGGTTAGATCACCAAAATAAACTGTGAGTCATTTATTAAGATTTTTGGGTTAGAGGGTGTTGCAATGCTGGGTCATATCTGATAAATAAAACATTCAAGACAAACCTTTTCAAAGCCACGCTGTCTGCCTAATTTCCATCTGAAATGTTTATTCATTGGCTAAATTAAACATGCATGTTTGGAGAAAAATCGTCCTACAGAAGCTGCACTGAACTCTTTACAGGGCAGCTTTGTGCTTGTGTAGGGAGACACCTAGTGGTGAATGATGCGCGCAGCTCTTATACAGGGATAAATTGAAGTCATAAAAGTACAAAAAGTTTTCAATCGTCAGACTATCAAATCTGGTGAAATGTTTTCGAATTAACTGGATATAGTTTTACTGGACAAAACTCTTTAAAAGGCTCCAACAGAGCCAATTTTCTAAATCCCTTAGGCTCACATTTGACCCCTCTGCCTTCACCCTAACAGAATACACTTTTATTCAAATGAAAAATATGTCTCGCTCTTTTAAAAAAAATGACCTTTGCTCATTCAGCAGGACACCCGCCCTGGGCCAAGGCGTTTACCCAGCCTGAAAGAGCCTGGGAGGCCAGCATGCCTCACAAAAGCCCCATTCACCGGTAACAGGAACCCTGACCAGCGGCTGCCACGTCAAACTGTAAGCAGCGTGTTTTTCACTCTGTTTGGACCAAGAGGGCGTGATATTACACCATCATCGTGGAGCACAGGTAGGGCATGCAGGTGCAAACAATAGGACCGTTCCAGGATCCAATATCCGACCTGACTTGACGTTATCGACCCTCCTTTTATCACCTGACACTTAAGACATTGAAAGTAGGGCGATAGGTGTGCCTAGCTGCAATGAACGCAGATGCCGAAGAAATACTTTTCCCGATTTTAATAGCAGGGGACACAGGGGACAAACTGATTCTGTTCGATGGGAGTTGGGGATCATTGGAGAGCAGCGGGCCGCTTCACAATCACAGCTCACCGAGCAAACAGGCGCTGTTTGTCCCAGTCGACAAAATGTTGCGTTCGCGTCCTCAAAAGGACCTGCTCCTCTGTGTGCGCGGTGACCGTCGCTTTCCTGTTGTTCATGGGAGTGTGCCTGCAGTACCTGCCGGACCCGCTCAGGCTGGAACCGACTGTCTCTGTGGAGGACAGCGCGGTGACGCTGCTCGTGTGGACTCATCCGTTCGGTCGGTATCGCGAACTTCCGGACTGCTTTGAGCTTTATAAGATCAGCGGGTGCACGCTCACAGACGACGAGCGCGCGTACCCGGAGGCTGACGCTGTGATCATTCACCACCGGGAGGTTGCCACCGGCACCGCTGATCTCCCACCGGAACCGCGGCCACGTGCGCAAAAGTGGATATGGATGAACTACGAGTCGCCCACGCACACGCGCAAATTGTGGAATTTTGAGGGTGTTTTCAACCTCACATTGTCCTACCGGACAGATTCGGATATTTTCCTGCCCTACGGATATTTGATACCCCGTAAACACGGAACCAAAGCTCTTGATACCAGCTTTGCACACCCACTCCGTGCGCCCTCACGCTCACGCCTCATCCGGCCCCGCCTCTTGGCTTGGGTCGTCAGCAACTGGTCGGAGTCCCATGCGCGCGTGGCCCTCTACTACGAACTCTGCAGGTACATCCAGGTGGATGTGTACGGGCGCGCGGGTCAGCCCTTACCAGAGGACAGTGGGGGCAGCAGCGTGGTGCGGCTGGTCACTCGGTACCAGTTCTACCTGGCGCTGGAGAACTCGCTGCACACCGACTACATAACGGAAAAGCTGTGGAACGCGGTGCTAGCCGGTGCCGTCCCGGTGGTCATGGGTCCGCCCAGGCAGAACTATGAGCGCTTCTTGCCTCCCGAGGCCTTCATACACGTGGACGACTTCCCCACAGTGCGCGGGCTGGCGCGGTACCTGCTGATGCTGAGGCGCAACCCGACCCAGCTGAGGCGGCACCTGGAGTGGAGAGGGAGCTACAGCGTGCACCAGCCCGCCTTCTGGGCTGAACACTTCTGCACAGCCTGCAGGGCGGTGAAGAAAAGCAAAGGCAGGACTGGTGTGGTCAAAAACTTGGCACACTGGTTTCAGTCGTGAAAAAAGGTGCATCACCTGCAGCAGCTGGCTGCTGATGGGAGAGACAACTTGTAGCCAGACACACTGTACAACTAAAAAAATCATTTCAAAGTTTGCACAGAAAAGTATTTATAATCAGGTGACTGATAATTAATGAATGGTAGTGAATAATTTCAATTAAACCAAATCATATAGTAGCTTTATCAGGAAAATAGATTTTTAACTGATTTAGATTTTTGACATTTGGAATGTATAATATGGATTTTTTGAGGCAATATGAAAACCGATAATTATCCACTTTTTACTCTGATCGATCCCTGATAATTGACATTTGTAGATTATTATTATATATGTATTTTAATAAAAAGCCATTTTGTGCACACCTAGTAAGAAAGACGAACCTGTCTTGTGCAAAGATGGAAGACTTTAGGAGGAAATCTAACTGGCATCACTACCTTTTCCCTCTTACGCTTTCCAAACAGATATTGCAAGTTGTAATCTGTTTGTTTTGCTCTGAAAGATTTGGCTTTTAGTCTTCACTTCCTGACTTTACCCAGATGAAGCTATTTGAGGTCACGCTTCATTTTCTTCATCATTATTTTTTCTTTCTTTCTGTGCTTCGGCAGCTAGACAACCCACCTCAAAACATGCACATTGCCACCTGCTGTAGATGCTGCATTTGTTATGTTAATGAAAGAAATTTCACTTTGTATTAATGGTTATTAAGCAGTCTAACCAATAAATTGTCGATAATATAATTTTTTTAGCCATCATCCAATTGTTTGTCGGCACTGATTGATATGCATTTCTAGCTTGACTGAGAATATCTCTGTACTGTTGCTGGTTCCATCCTCAGAGTAAATGTATTTTTAAAGGATTTCATCATTTCTCTCAGTCTTAACATTTCATGGCATTTATGTTTTGTTGGATTAAAGGTTATTTTGGTATTTTCTGAAGAGTGAAGTTGTTTTTATTTGCTCCATGTTGCCCCAAATCACACATTTCTCACTGTTTATTTCTCACATACACCCTCTCCCTCTGTCTTTAAATTCTGTGAATTGGGGTCTATAAAATGGAAATTGAGGTCAGGTAATAAATACATCTAGAGGGAGTGTGTGAGTGTGTAACCTGTGCTACTTATTAATCATAGCATCCCTGTATGATCCACTATTAGATTAGCACCTTACGTGACTGATGCTCGTGTCATCACAGGCAGAAAATGGTACTCTGAGCTGTTGCTTTGTGTCTGCACATCATCGTTTCCAATCAAGGGCCATGACCCTAAAGGTGTTGTTAGAGCCCAAACTGTGTCTTAGTAGTGCTGTTCATACCTCTGGTGCCACATGTTGAGAGCGAGACAGCTGTTCTGTCCCACACGTCCTCAAGTGTTTCATTAAGTCTACACAGCCATGCTCATTTTGCTGCTGTTTTGACTCTCTTTCATACAATGTATAGCTTTGGCAACAGCAACAAGATAGATTGAAGGAGGAGCAATGGCTGAACAGGCGAAATCTGTATTCGAGGAACAGAAGCTGTGATGTGAATCGTTTAAATTCACACCGCTGTGTTAGTGCCCTGACACAGAATTAACACTTTTCTCTGTCAAATGAGACATTTCCTGCAGGCATGGGGGCAGGAAGTACTGTTGCTCCCCGTAATGAGCTGATGCCTCAATAGCTGCTGAGAACACTGACGTCTATCAGCAATAATGCTTTCAGACGGCCAGAACAGCCCGACCCCACATCCCTGTCATAATCCCGTTCATGCATATGAGAGAATTATTAGCATACCTAAATACTGTGTGTAAAATCATATTCACTCTTTATGCTTTTAAATGCAAAGCTTGTTTTTCCATATCCTCATTCAAAGTCTCCTCAAATAATAGCCACACCTTCCACTGTGGGAGTCATGTACAGCAAGCTGAACAGTTGATTTAGTAGTATATGCAAAAAAGTGCACTCCTGTTATTGTTTCTCGAGAGCTTAACAGATTACAAAGAAAGCTGCAAGACAATCCATACAATAGTAAGAGGCCGTGCAAGATGTCTAGAGTGTTTGACGTGCAAATACTATGCTCATTATGTTTTTCGTGCTACTCTAATGCAGTAATGATTTGGCATTATTGAATAACTTGGAGATTTGATGAGGATCAGACTGTTTTCGTGCGATGATCTATCCATCTCTGACGTTTCTGCTGAGGCTGGCTCTCACGTACGTCGGTCTGACTCAAAGTAACCGCCATGGTCATCCTCTCTCATTTAGGTGTCTGTTATGTAACATGCACACAAAGGGACAAAAAAGGTAAAGGCAGAAGGTTCCAGCATTGTCGGCGTGTTTGAGCAGAACCAGATACAGAAGTTCAAAGAGGTTAGAGCACAGTAAGGACTGACAACTCTGGTGTGTGTGTGTGTGTGTGTGTGTGTACACATGTAAGATCCCTGTCCCTCCTGCAATGTGGAGCTGTACTGCCTCCTCTGGTAACCCGTGTAACTGTCCTCTGCTTGCAGGCCTTGACAACTATTGACCAGAACAGATAGAATCGACCTGAGCGACATCTTTGCTGCCCTGTGTAAATTTTTATTGACCAGCAGTCATTAGGCACACACAGTATGATCTCTATCAGAATGCCATTTGTGTATTTATATTTCATCCCAGCACAGCACAAGAACTAAAATTAAAATGCACCAGAGCTGTTTTCCTCCCACCCAGCTATACGGCTCAGAGTGCTGGAGAACAACAGGAAGCAACTTCTCCAAACTGTCATCATTCCGTACTAGAAGCCTCAGGAAGATCCTGCGCATATTCTGGCCCACCACCGTTTCCAGTCAGCATTTATTTGCTCAGTGCCAACAAAAAAAGCATTGACACCATCATTGTGCGAAGGCGGTGGAGACGGATTGGACATATCAGGCAAAGACAACACAATGACACCACAAGATCTGCCCTTCACTGGACACCAAGGGAAACGGAAGAAAGGAAGAATGAAGAAAACATGGCACTGAACAGTGGAGGGAGAACTCAGTTTCATGAAACAGACCTGAAGTACCGTCAAAAAGCTCGCCCAGTGCAGACAGAGGCAGAGAACCTTTGTTGATGCCCCACAGGTCAGCAGGCATAAAAGGCAGAAAGTAAGTAATGTATCACATTAACTTATTTATTCATACTCTAATATCCAAACAAAACAAAGATGGCACGTGCATCCAAAAATCAACTGAGGAAGGTGTTGGACTAAACAGCAGAACACAAACTGGAAAGAAAAGTCCGCACACTGTAGCTCCGTTGACATGCAATTTGTTGGTACATCCACAATATGAGCGACGTTTTGAGCCTCATGCTCTTCTTCAGGCTGAAGACATAGAGAACATGCATACTTTAAATGTAACCAGTAGGGTCAGGTGATGGTCACATGATATCAGTGAAAAAAAATTAAAAATAAAGAAAGAAAATGTCTTCAACATCTGTAACCTTGACGTTATTATTGTATTTTTTAAAAATTAAA